>CM034353.1:93491422-93523035 GCA_019925275.1 Mytilus edulis
TTATGCGTTTCCCTCAGTTTTAGTTTGTTACCCCGATTTTGTTTTTTGTCCATGGATTTATGAGTTTGAACAGCGGTATACTACTGTTGCCTTTATTGAAGACCCATTGGTGGCCTACGGCTGAATTTTGGTCGGGTTGTTGTCTTTGACATATTCCCTATTTCTATTTTTGAATTTTATTTATTGTTGCCTCATGATGAGGTTACAATGGCTAGATTGAGATACATTAAACCTGCAATTTGAAAAAATAATAAATGCAACAGATAGCACTACTGCAAAGCTAGAATTCAGCCTATTCAAAAAGTTTTAACTTATAAAATCCTTATTTGACACTAATTAAGATTAACCTTACGAACTCTTTAATAATATCAATGATGAATCATACTTGGGAGAGACACCAAAGTAGTTTACTCTAAAACTAATTTTTCGCAATCTTTGAAAGTAGACAAATAGCACAAATAAAAATCTTTACAAATATAAGAAATTTGAATCTTCTCTCAAACACATAAGTCAAGGAAATGAGAACCTGGCAAACATAAATCCCTCCTAAGTTGTCTGAATAGAAGTTTATAAGAAATGGAGTATATATATGAATTTTAGTTAGTTTACAGTACTTGATTCAAGGCAATTTTTTGAAATCTGAAGAAAACTGTATATTCATTATTATACAGTGGATACCAATTTTCGTATGTTATATGGGTACAGGTATCTACGAAAAAATTCAAGGTTGCCGCAATCCATGAAAATTGGTACCAACGAAAATAATAGAATCCCAAGTAATATGTATCCATCAGGTAGAATGGAGTTGTTACACGTATTTTTCAGAGAATGATGGGTAACAGCATGCCGATGTCACCTGACACCCTGTCACCTGGAGGTAAAGCTGCATTCTTCCGAGGCATGTGTTCTACCCTTACTACCTAAAATGGACTAACCTTTAACTTTAATGTGGTACTAACCATTGTGGTAATGGGGGAATTCGGGTTGAATCCTATATGTTTACATAAAGTGTTTGACTCTCAGTTTATATACTAATAATACTTTGTACTTCAGTACCGTTTCTTTTTAGATTATAAAGAATGTTTTAGACTTTTTGTAAACAATAATCGGGAGCATAACATAGACAAATAAGGAACAATTCTATGATCTCTTCGATGTTTTAAATAAGTGAGTTATCTAATGTTGGTTTTAAATGTTAGAATAAAAACCTTTTGATCAAGTCTGATTATTTTTACAAAGGCACCGTTTCCCAGTAGATGCAGTAAACTAATACTCATACTGTAAACAGGTAAATTTTCGCTATTTTCACGTTAGACTAGAAATGCGAACATAAAGATTTTTTCAAGGAAAACTGATTCAAAGATTGGAGACCATTCATTAACGTATATCAAACGGATTATGAAAAGGGTCAATTTATAACAACAGTTTACTATACGATAAATCTATATCACAAATCAAAACTTTATTTCTGAATGAAAGCTGTATGAAATAAAATCTTTGAATTTTTAATGAAAGTCGAATTGAAAAGAAATCTCAATAATAATAATTAAAAAAAAGACAAATCTTGCGGTTTAATTATATCTAAAGGGACACTAGTATGTTCACCGATTTGACTGAAATCCTCAATTTGATTTATAATAATGTAAAACATTTATCCAAGTCATTAAAATTCTAGCATAAACAATTTACAGGGCATGGGCTTGATAATATTCAGCATCGTTTCGTGTGTACTTTATATCCAAAAGTCTACCACAAAAGAAATAATTTCAGCTTCCCAAATGTGAACTTTCCATTTCTATGTAGCAACATTCCCGTATACGGAGTATATATCTCCAAATTGATACGATATTTCCGGGCTTGTATTTCCTATCAGAATTTCCTTGAAAGATGGTTGCTGCTCACAAGGAACTAATTATACCAAGAATTATAAGTGGTTTATTTTACGGACGCCATCCCGAGTTGTTTGACCGATATGGAATATCCAATTCACAGATGATATCGGATATGTTCCTTATGTCGTAACTAAGATCCCGTTCTCTTTTGACGAATGTGTCATACCGAATTATACTATTTACCGTTTTTGTTTAATAACATGAGCAAACCAACGGGTCTCACATGTAGAGCAGGATCTGCTTTCCTTACGGAGCACCTGATTTCACACCAGTTTTTGGTGGGGTTCGTGTTGCTTAATCGTTAGTTTTCTATGTTGTGTCTTGTGATATATTATTTGTCTGTTTGTCTTTTTTTCTTTTTTAACAATGGCGTTATCAGTTTATATTCGATCCAATAGTCTCTCTGGTATTCTCCGCCTCTCTTTTAGTCTACACGCCATCTTATTTACTATCGAGTTGAACTCCGAAGACATCCGATGGTCACATAAGTGATTTAAACATAAATATAGATACTTATAGATAGCGAACTCATGGAAGTCGATTCGTCTAGGTCTGTTTCATTTCATATTATAAAATACAAATATATGTTGATCATCGTTTCTACCTGTAGAAGAATGACTTTTTTGTTGATCGAATAATTCAATCAAATGTTTCACCTTTGTTTCACTTTCAATGTTGGCATTTCTTTCCTTTAAATAACGGAACACGCACAACGCATGCGAGGGAATAATTCCTCATCAATGTTTCTTATATTTTTAAGACAAAATTGAATACAGATAGTTATCAAAGGTGCCAGGCTTATAATTAAGTATGTGCGTTTTGTCTACATCAGTGACGCTTCGATCAAAATAGTAAGAAAGCCAAACAAGTTCAAAGTTGAAGAACATTTATGACCCAAAATTCCAAAAAGTTGTGCAAAATACGGCTAAGGTAATCTATGACTAGGAATAATTGATCATCAATGTTTCTTAGCTTATTTTGACAAATTTGTGGCTGCTAAAAGCGAATTATTAATCATTTTGTCACTTTCATTAATGATTGAACAAAAATAAATAAATCATATTTTAGTTTTTTTATGTATCTCATAGCCATTAACCCTTTAATAAAAGGCAATAGAAAAATAATTTGAAATCTACTTTTATGAACTGACGGAAACAGGAACCGTTTATTTTGTTTTTTTCTGATCGATTGACAAAACTTGTCTTATTAATACATAGTTATACATGATGTACAACTGTTATTAAATTTAACTAACATAATTTAGTAAATGTTTGACATGCGCCTACAAATCGCAAAGTTAAAGCGAAGCCAAATAGATTGCAGTTAGAAAACAGCGAAATAAAAACGGGCCAAACATTTCCCGGTTTACACTTAACATTATTGTTGTGATTGTTTTGTTTTGTATACAATGGCTAATCTCTTTTATCATGCTTTAAACAAAGGTCTACATATAAACCTTGACGAACAAAAGGTTTTCTAAGCCATCTCTTGGAATATTTGTACAAACCTATTGGATCTTTGTCCGGATGTATCTATAGTTCAAGTCCTTTTTGATTTGATTCTTCGAAGTTTGAAACAGGTTTGGGTTTTCATATTTTCGGCCTAGGGCATTACTGAAGAGACATTAATTGGTGAATCATGAATATTATTTAACTGCATAATATCATCCAATGATGAACGAAGAAAAAGAAATAGACATATTTCTCCTGGTTGTCTACTCTATGGTCGGGTTGTTGTCTTTTTGACACATTCACCATTTCCATTCTCAATTTTACAAAGATTTAAACAAAGATCGGTTATCATTTTAATTGTTTTTAAGGAATTGATTTAGATAAAATGAATACATAGAATACATAAACATTAGAAAAATTGTGGAAATCTAATCTCAAATTAACAAATGTCCACATAAAGGGTATACACGTTTCAGCATTCAATGTTCAAAATTTAATTTGTTCTTTTCCACACCTAGTTTAAGTTAGGTTTAATAACAAATGTCGAGTCTCACTATCACATCTTCTGCTGGTGTGCATTTAATATATATATATATATAAATTTGCGAAAGCAAATTTACAGATCTAACATTGTTGGGTTGATGTTTAGACGAGTTATATATATATATATTAATATATATATTTCAACGGCCTTTCTATGGTATTTACATGGCAAAAAAAACTCAAGGGATATTCAAACTCATACTTCGACGACAAACTGTAAGTGGAATGACAATAAAAACAACACGATGAAAACCTATCGAATACATTTGTACCAATAGTTTAGAGAATTTCTTAACAAATTATAACAATATGAAGATAAATTTATAAAACGTTCTCATAACGGCAACAAGTATAAATACATGTTCTAAAAATGGACCTAGATGGTTACAGTCGTTTTGTGTTACATTCAATTCGTATTTCTGGAATAACTGTTATTATCAAAATTCCATAAGAAACTGATTCCTAAAGTCAATGTACAAAATGATATATATATATATATATTCTAAAAATGGACACAAGCAATCCATATTCAAGTTGTATTTCACCCAGTCAAATTGACGTCTATGACTTTGTTTTTAAATACAGTTTGAAGTTACTAAAGTTTTCCCTTAGTGATTTTTTCAAAGAATTATTATCATGATTTTTTCTCAGTATTTTAACATGTATTCCCATTTTCTTATTATTATCGACATTTTTGTCGTTTTTATGTAAACAATACATGAATAGAAACAAATATGATAGACAATTAATATTCAGAAAATTCATGAATAAAAATATCTGTTTTAGCAGACAGCCAATCAGTTTTCTAGTTTGAACAAATGAAAATAAGCTGTTTTATAATTGGCTACTGAATTTTCTAACAAACAAACAATTTCGTGCAATTAACACTTTAGTAGTTGAAAAGAGCAGGAGAAAATCAAAAACTATTATTTCACTGATATCCTTGCTGTGGTTTCTAGGTTGCGGTGAAAATATCACATCTTTGTCTTACAAAAATATTGAAACGGGGATACTCGAGCAACGGCTTTAGGTCGAGAAATTTGGCATTACAACAACGAACAGTGCAAACGTTAAAGGCTTCTTATTGTTTGAGAACTTAATATACAGATAACGAATAGATTTTGTTTTGAAGTGCATCAACATTTTTTTGAGCGACTACCAACCTTTTTGATGAGAATATGTCAATTGTTTTACCGTGCGATTACAATGTAACAAGAATGGTTGATGATGAGATACATATACCAGCGGAATTTGTTGATATGATAAACCTGATATTCAGTGCAGAGAAGTGTAGAAAACGTAGTACAATGTCTGACGAAGGATATTCCGATTTTTCGACCGAACAGATACAAGTTTGACATTTTTTTAGTGAACTTCACAAGAACTTGTTAACAATCAAGCGAAAAGCAATATATTAAAGACTATGTGGGCATTGATGAATTGGAAGTTCAAATTTCCAGAATTTGTACTTAATGTACTTTATTCATGTATTTTATTTCTTTTGTACATAATAAAAAGTTGTAAACGATCTTTGGTCTAAATATGTCTTAATATTGTAACCTTGGTCCTCAGCGACAGAAATTGCCGGATATACTTAACATTTTTTGGGAGCTTGCATGTCAGTAGCTGCTAGTAGTCCTTTATTAATTTTTTTATTATTGTCATTTTGTTTAGTTTCTTTTGTTACCTATTCTGACATCGGACTCGGACTTCTCTCAAACTGAGTTTTACTTTGTGTATTGTTGTGCGTCTTTTTCTACATTGTCTAGATGTATAGGGGAGGGTTGAGATAGCAAAAAACATATTTAACCCCGCCGTATGTTTGCCCCTGTCCCAAATCAGGAGCTCCTAGCCTTTGTTAGTCTTGTATGATTTTTAATTTTAGTTTCTTGTGTATCTACAATCCCTATCTTTTATTTATTTTCCCTTGTGTGTAAAGATCTTAACCCTGAAAAGTATACATAGATTGGGAATCAAAATAACAAAGCTATCATATAGAGATCTGCCATAAACATAGCTTATCCAAAAACGAATACACAGAATAAAATATCAAACGACAACCACTTATGATTTTCATGACCTAGAAAATGTACATAAGCATGTCTCATGCTACTATCGTTTTGATACATTAAACAACCAGGATCGACCTACCTCTATACATATGAGATCATCCCTGGTCTAAAGCTGGGTTCGTGTTGCTCAGTCTTTCGTTTCCTATTTGTGTTTTGTTACCTGTTGTTTGTCATTCAATATTTCTTACGTTTTTGCATGATCAGTTTTATCATTTTTAATGAGTTTTGGAATGTCGCTTTGGTATCTTTTGTCTCTCTCCTCTGTCGAAAAGTGCAAATTAAATTAATATATTAATATTTATCAAACTGCAGTTAGTCTTTACACTATTAAAAAGAAACTGGGCCGTTAGTACCCGACGGGTGTTTACTTCGGCGCTTGCAGGATTTTTTTTTTAATAAATTTACTATTTGAATAGATTGTGCAACCTTTGAAATTAAGGAATGTATTTTCATCATGGAAAACTCTGATTCCAAAATATGGATTTGAATTTTGGTGCTTTACGTTTTTATAAGCTTTAGAACTTTAATTTTCTATAATATTTTGATATTGAAATATTTTGCCTTAGATTATTGCTGAAGGAATATCTATTGTCGAAATTTGCCTCTGATGCAGTAAGATTGGTAAAAATTGTTGTGAACATTTATATAGTTTGGCCTCGAGCGTCATTAAAGAAACATCAATTTGATATTGAAATGCGTAGTACAGTTGGTACCCTTTAATGCAATTATACGATTTTTTCGTCTTTATCCTTATAGGAAAATTGACTAGCATAAATACAGTTAGAATATCTTCCCATTCTTGACTTTAATAGAGTTTTAAATTGACTTAAGTATCTGAAGTATTATAAAGTAATTTTTTCATCAATTTCATTATTATTACTCTTTTTTTCTCAGTAATTTTCGTTGTTCATTTGCACTGTGAGTATTCTGATTTTCGTAATCTCGTCAAGAACTCCTTTGTGTTATATATAACTTGACATGAAAAGAAATTATATGATATATAACCAATATTTAGAAAATAAATGGATGACAAAATTGCTGTTCTAGCGGAGTTCCAATCAGATTCTAGAGTAAACAGATGAAACCTAAATGTATTCCGATTTGCTGCTGAATTTTCCCATACAAACAAACAATTTTGTGCAATTAACACTTTAGTAGTTGAAAAGAGCAGGAGAAAATCAAAAACTATTATTTCACTGATATCCTTGCTGTGGCTTCTAGGTTGCGGTGAAAATATCACACCTGCGTCTTACTAAAATATTGAAACGGGGATACTCGAGCAACGGCTTTAGGTCGAGAAATTTGTCATTACAACAACGAACAGTGCAAACGTGAAAGGCTTCTTATTGTGTGAGAACTTAATATACAGATAAGGTATAGATTTTGTTTTGAAGTGCATCAACATTTTTTTGAGCGACTACCAACCTTTTTGATGAGAATATGTCAATTGTTTTACCGTGCGATTACAATGTTACAAGAATGGTTGATGATGAGATACATACACCAGCAGAATTTGTTGATATGATAAACCTGATATTCAGTGCAGAGAAATGTAGAAGACGAAGTACAGTGTCTGACAAAGGATATTCCGATTTTTCGGCCGAACAGATACAAGTTTGACATTTTTTTAGTGAACTTCACAAGAACTTGATAACAATCAAGCAAAAAGCAATATATTAAAGACTATGTGGGCATTGTTGAATTGGAAGTTCAAATTTCCAGAATTTGTACTTAATGTACTTTATTCATGTATTTTATTTATTTTGTACATAATAAAAAGTTATAAACGATATTTGGTCTAAATATGTCTTAATAGTGTACCTTGGTCCTCAGCGACAGAAATTGTCGGATATACTTAACATTTTTTTGGGAGCTGGCATGACAGTAGCTGCAAGTAGTCCTTTATTAATTTTTTTATTATTGTCATTTTGTTTAGTTTCTTTTGTTACCTATTCTGACATCGGACTCGGACTTCTCTCAAACTGAGTTTTACTTTGCGTATTGTTGTGCGTTTTTTTCTTCATTGGCTAGATGTATAGGGGAGGGTTGAGATAGCAAAAAACATATTTAACCCCGCCGTATGTTTGCCCCTGTCCCAAATCAGGAGCTCCTAGCCTTTGTTAATCTTGTATGATTTTTAATTTTAGTTTCTTGTGTATTTATAATCCCTATCTTTTATTTATTTTCCCTTGTGTGTAAAGATCTTAACCCTGAAAAGTATACATAGATTGGGAATCAAAATAACAAAGCTATCATATAGAGATCTGCCATAAACATAGCTTATCCAAAAAAGAATACACAGAATAAAATATCAAACGACAACCACTTATGATGTTCGTGACCTAGAAAATGTACATAAACATGTCTCATGCTACTATCGTTTTGATACATTAAACAACCAGGATCGACCTACCTCTATACATATGAGATCATCCCTGGTCTAAAGCTGGGTTCGTGTTGCTCAGTCTTTCGTTTCCTACTTGTGTTTTGTTAACTGTTGTTTGTCATTCAATATTTCTTACGTTTTTTGCATGATCAGTTTTATCAATTTTAATGAGTTTTGGAATGTCGCTTTGGTATCTTTTGTCTCTCTCCCCTGTCGAAAAGTGCAAATTAAATTAATATATTAATATTTATCAAACGTCAGTTAGTCTTTTTACAAAGAAACTGGGCCGTTAGTACCCGACGGGTGTTTACTTCGGCGCTTGCAGGATTTTTTTTTTCTTATCAAATTTACTATTTGAATAGATTGTGAAACCTTTGAAATTAAGGAATGTATCTTCATCATGGAAAACTCTGATTCCCAAATCTGGATTTGAATTTTGGTGCTTTACGTTTTTATATGCTTTACAACTTTAATTTTCTATAATATATTGATATTGAAATATTTTGCCTTAGATCATTGCTGAAGGAATATCTATTGTCGAAATTTGCCTCTGATGCAGTAAGATTGGTAAAAATTGAATTTTGTTGTGAACCTTTATATAGTTTGGCCTCGAGCGTCATTAAAGAAACATCAATTGACGAAATGCGTAGTACAGTTGGTACCCTTTAATGCAATTATACGATTTTTTCGTCTTTATCCTTATAGGAAAATTGACTAGCATAAATACAGATGCATTGTTTAGGTACAGTAAGAATATCTTCCCATTCTTGACTTTAATAGTGTTTTAAATTGACTTAAGTATCTGAAGTATTATAAAATAATTTTTCATCAATTTCATTATTGTTACTCTTTTTTTCTCAGTAATTTTTGTTGTTCATTTGCACTGAGAGTATTCTGATTTTCGTAATCTCGTCAAGAACTCCTTTGTGTTTATATAAACTTGACATGAAAAGAAATTATATGATATACAACCAAGATTTAGAAAATAAATGGATGACAAAATTGCTTTTCTAGCGGAGCACCAATCAGATTCTAGAGTAAACAGATGAAACCTAAATGTATTCCGATTTGCTGCTGAATTTTCCTATACACACAAACAATTTTGTACAATTAACACCTTAATAGTTTAAAAGAGCAGGAGAAAATCAGGAATATCATAATGCTGATATCATTGTTGTGGTATTTGGTTTAAGGTGAAATCACGCTTTTTCCCCTCAAGTATTGAGACGTAAAAGGATTGGAACTGACTATATCTCATCAGATATATATTGTATTGCGAATGTGAATACAATCTCTGTGTGTGACTTTGGAACCTTTTGATAGAAATATGTCTATTGTTTTACCATTTGATCACATTGTTACTAGAATGGCTATGGGTGAGATCCGTATACCAGCTAAACCTGTTGATATGACAAACCTTGCATTATGTGAAAGGCAGTCCAGAACATGTGGTTTATTGTTTCATGAACGATCTTCTACAAATTTTGTTATGCAGATTGGAAGACAAGATATGTGTTATTGAACTCAACAGATAAAATTGAGAATGGAAATTATGACTGTCTCAAAAAGACAACAATCCGACCAAAGAGCGGAAAGAATACAAAAGCCACCTATGATTAAACTGTATGTGGAAAAAAAAAACGCAAAATGCTGTCACGCGCAGCTCCATGTGTACTTTCATTTATTGCAAGCACTAACATTTAAAAAAATTATACATGTTATATATATCTTTGAAGTTTGATACAATAAAAATTTAAAACCGATTTACGTCTTAATATGTCATAATATATATATATAAAAAAAGTATATATGAATATATTTACAACATTCGTCGATAAGAAAAAAAACGATGTCAAAGCATGGCATATAATATGAGATTTGCAATATTCTTCAATCCTGTAGAAAATAGTCAATCTGAGGTTTTATATAGAATTTTGACGTCTTTATTAACATCGATTTCCGAAACACTTTGGGTGAACTGAGGTTCTCTGAAATTGTGTTCCATAACAACATTGATAGGTTGGTAATAACCTGTACCATTAGGTCAGTCTCAAATGTGCATCTTTATATAAAGAGACACAACTCTCATGGTTTTACCACAAAACACATACGTCCATACATATATCAATGTTGTTGTGTTCCCTAACAACATTGATAGGTTGGTAATAACCTGTACCATTAGGTCAGTCTCAAATGTGCATCTTTATATAAAGAGACACAACTCTCATGGTTTTACCACAAAACACATACGTCCATACATATAGTCATACCAAAATTGAACCGATTACCCAAATTGAATCGATTACCCAAATTGCACCTATTTAGCAAAAACAGCAGCGGAAATCTTACAAGATTTCCTAGAGACTATGATTTTATACTATGCACATCTTTCAACAAAGGTAAAAATATTTAGATATGCACAAAACGTTCACAGTATTTATCAAGAGACGAAATGTTTATTGAAAAAAAAATCAAAATGTAAGGAAACGTCGCCATGCGACGTCATCAAAACGTCATCTCTTTAAAATTAGCAAAGACAATATGTTACAAGTATCCATTTCTTAAAAAATGAAGAGTAAGCATGGACTAATATCCAATAGTTCAAAATATTTGAAGAAATTAAACAAAAGCTATGTTATTCGACTTTTGACGATGCGAATTTAAGCATGGATGCAATTTGGGTACTCCTCATTACAGAATGATTGATGGTTTGGAGGTAAGTTCAGATAAATCTTTGTATGATTCCATATGGATTCTAAATTAAATTGCTGAAACCATATTATTATAGTAAATAATGTTACATCTAAAAAATAACTTATACTTGAAACTTTTGTCTGAAACATAAATAAACGTAGGTTAAAAATATGTCAAAATAGGTGCAATTTGCGTACCCTCACGTTATACATAACAACGTCGTATTACGCCCATATGTCTGTTTTTTTAAGAAACCTCTAGGAACCATTTGTACAAAACTAATGAGTAAACAAAATAAAACTGTACAATATTAGTTTTTGTTTGTTATCTTAAAATGAATTTGTGTCTTCTTAATCAATATATGAACATCAGAGTTATCATGCCACAAAACCGATATATGAACATCAAAGTTATATGAACATCAGAGTTATCATGCCACAAAACCAGGTTCAACCCACCATTTTTTCCTTTAAAAATGTCCTGTACCAAGTCAGGGATATGGCCATTGTTATATTATAGTTCGTTTCTGTGTGTGTTACAATTTAACGTTGCGTCGTTTGTTTTCTTTAATTTTTGAGTGTAAATTGACATTTCGATATGACGTGTCACGGTACTTGTCTATCCCAAATTCTTGTATTTGGTTTTGATGTTATATTTGTTATTCTCGTGGGATTTTGTCTGATGCTTGGTCCGTTTCTGTGTGTGTTACATTGTAGTGTTGTGTCGTTGTTCTCCTCTTATATTTATGCGTTTCCCTCAGTTTTAGTTTGTTATCCCGATTTAGTTTTTTGTCCATGGATTTATGAGTTTGAACAGCGGTATACTACTGTTGCCTTTATTTATCAATAATGCACTGGTACCAAGAACAGTAAATGTTCAAATAGCTATGAGTGTGAAATGAAGGAAGCTAACAAAATAGTCAATTTATAAGAGCTATCACAAATAGAATGAAGCGTGTTTCATACTGTCATGAAAACAAAGACAAGAAGAAGTTTAACCTGCAACATTTTGTAAAACAGGTGAATCATCAGTTTCCTTTGTTACATACATTTTGTTTTGATTTGATATGATTTGAATTTTGGTGTTTAACGCCACTTTTAAGCACCGCATTCAGGCTATTTCGTGGTGGGCAGTTATTATTGGTGGAGGAAGCCGAAGTGGCCGAGAAAACCCACCTACCTTCGATAGGAAAACAGACAATCCTAGTCAAATTAGATTGGAGTGGAGTACACCCAAAGGAGCAGGGTTCGAACTCATAACCTCAGTGTTGACTGACTAGTGATCACAGTAGTAACTACTTAGACTACTCTGCCCCTCATTTTGTTTTGAAGCAATACGCCAACAAAATTGAACATAGAGAGTTGATCTTTCAAATTGATGCGATACTTACTAGCATATTTTCTATAAGAATTTCCTAATTATAGGACGGGAGCTGTCAATCAGGTAAATGAACATTATTGACCTTAAACCGTCATTCGGAAAACAATGGAAGGGTAACATTTTATTGCATTATCTTAAGTAATAGGTCAAATATTACAACTAACGTGTTCTATTTGTTTTCTCTGTTTGGGACTTGTTATCGGTTAGACTAGGCTTAAGACTAGAAGACAAAACTAACTCTCCTTCCTGTGTGTCTAATATTTTTTTTCAACTTTTCAATGGCGTTCATGCTAATCAATAATCCTGTACTACTTTCATTTTTATGGTGAAGATTTTTCATCGAAAGAAAAACTGCATTTCAAGAATTTATAAACTTTTATGAGTTCCTTACATTAATTTTATTTTGTAAATTTATTATAGCATTAGTAATGCAATACATAAAAACGTTTCTTTATTTGTATGTGGTTACACGTTAGCTTATATTGATTTAACTCATATAACAAAATATTTCATTGTGAGAGAAAACAAATGTTTCAATCACGATAACTTTCTTTAGAACCTCAAAACTTGGCCGGTAAAACATAGTGGCTGTAGATTACCTAAGTAGTTAATAGAAGACAATCAATTGGGTCAGTTTCTATCATTTATTAGTACCAAGGAAAAAAAAACCTACAAAAATACATTTTATAGGAAATTTGATATTGCTTTTTCAATATATAAAAACTCATCATAGTAACCAGTATTTAAATTCTGTATTTGGGCCAGACGCGCGTTTTATCTATAAAAGAATCAACAGTGACGCTCGAATCAAAACGAATTTTAAAAAAGACCAAATAAAGTACGAAGTTAAAGAGAATTGAGCTAAAGTAATCTTCTCCTGAGATAGAAAAGCCTTAGTATTTAAAAACTCTACGTTTTGGAAACAGTTAATTTATAATTATGACCATATCATTGATAATTCATGTCAACACAGAAGTGCTGTATACTGGGCTGGTGATACCCTCGGGGAATAAAAACTCTATGACCTGTTTCAACACGATACACCAATATAATTACGAAACACCGATATAATCACGAGAGCTATATATGTGTTGAGGTTTAATACGGTGTATAATATTGAAATTCCAAATTATTGTATACACTTTTTTATATACATTTACCTGAAGCATAACTTATCTCTCTGTTGCATTTTTTTCGACATATGACATAATACTTATTAGGGGCTTGATAAAGGTTTTGTAACCATGACTGATATGATCTATGTGACGTCATACATATTATGGGTTCGATAACGCCTTTGCCACAATGACTGACATCGATATTATCACGGATGGCTGGTAAAGCACGATTGAAATCATGTGTATTACACATACAATTTATCTGTATTAACTACTTAGAATATAATAAATAATACTATAAGATCATAAAGTGTGATATCTGATGAATATATCAAATATGAGAGTTGTATAGATATTTGTATTTTTGGGTCCACAATAATGTCCTTTATGTATTAACTGTGTCTGTATCGAATAAGAATGGACGATAACAGTATGCACTAAATGCATTGGTCTGCATATTTTATTTTGTTGGCAATGAGATGTCAGTACCTTACCGAATAACATTTTTAAGTGTGAGACAAAATTTATAATGTAATATACAGAGGAAGCCAAGGTTAAGGACTGTAAATTAATTGTATATATAAAATTGTATTCAATTAATAATTTAAATAAAAGTTTTCTCTTGTCAACCAACAAGAACGAATATAATCACCTGCTCGCAATTAATTTTATTAAAACAAAACCCACACTTATCCACTTCTTAACTGGTTTTATTCGAGCGTCAATGACGAGTCTTTTGTAGACGAAATGCGCGTCTAGCGCAAAAACAAAATTTCAATCTTGGTTTCATTGATGAGTTTATTTCGTCCATTTTAAATATTATCGATTAAGTTTTACTTCTACTTTTTGTGAACTGCTTGATGCGTGAAATCTAGTAATATCTAGCTATTATGGTATACTTTTATAAATTGTGAATTGGATGGAGAGTTGTCTCATTGGCACTCATACAACATCTTTATATATATATTTGCCCTTAGAATTATATGAGGATTAACAACGGTAAACTATCATAATGTTACCAAGACAAATCCGAATAACTTTTCTTGTTTTAATATATCATTATATTATTTTTTCTGTATTTTTTCTGTCCTGAGTGTTCTTGCATTTATTTGTACTGTATTCCTGTCATAAACGAAGTAATGTTGTCATGTTAGCAGTAGATTCAACATTGCAATAAAACGCGGGTTTTTGCTAGCCACAAAACCATATTCAGACCACCATATTTTCTTAAAATGTACTGTACGAAGTCAAAAATATGGCAGTTGTTATCTTATAGTTCGTTTTTATGTATGTTGCATTGTCGTTTATTTTTTGTTGCATTTCAGTGTTTCTATTGTTTCGTTGTTTTGCTCTTATACTTGATGTGTTTCTCTCGATTTTAGTTTGTAACCGGGATTTATTTTCTCTCAATTGATTTATGACTTTTTTTTATGACTATCCTTCATGCATATGTGCGTTGATCATTTTAGTGATAATGATTAACTTTTAAAGAATATATGAATTGACATAACAGCGAATGATAATGCACATTTTTTTTACATCAATTTTTTCTTCATTTTTTGTTAGTGCAAACAATCGTTGGTATTTAATTATGACAACTTTTAGATATATTTTTGAAAAATGTTACATTAAGACGATCAAATACAGTGTTTGTAGATTAAGAAACACATTTTGAAAATGTAAAGGTGTAAGAGTTGGTTCTAGTCATACCTCGGTTATTCGAAGACCAAAATCAAGTATGTAAACAAAATATATATATTTTTCCAATCGAATCGTAAAGTTCAATGTCTTGTATGATTAAAAAGCACAATAAATTTATAGACATTGTTATATTTCGGTCTACAACTATAGCCTTAAAATTTTCTTTCATAAGCTTACAAGTCTATTATTTGTGAAAAAAGTGAGAAAAGTTTTGGTTTTCTCATACATATATTCATTTTCTATTGTTCCAAGGTGTAACATTAAATTAATGTGTAACGATTTACAACGAATCTTTTTGTTCGAGACTAACTAGTGGACTTTATCTGTTGACGCTGGTTGGGAACACTAACCCAATCTGAACATCTAATTTTACTCCGAATGACGTTAGATTTGATGAATCCTTCAAGAGTAATGTCGTTTTGTGTTACTTTCCTTGTTACTACTACCAATAGGTCAATACCTCTTCTAGAGGATTTTTAGTCTCCGAGGATATCACCAGGCTAGTAGTCAAAAATGTGATTCTTTTATGAATACATGCATACAATCTCTTATTTTTACAAAAAATTTCAAAAGGATGGTTAAACTCCTATCACACATTTAGGCGAGTGACTTTAACCATAAAAATAAATTTTTAATGCACCTACCTAACACACGGCTAAATTATATATCATTTGAAAGCTACACATCTGTACTATCTGTTTTGCCCGGTCGTAAAAAAATCGTACGGTGCAATTTCCGTCAAATCAAGATCAAAGGCCAAGGACAAATAAGTGCATATTTTCTAAGATTTCAGCCTGATTGCATAATATGACTTTTATATACTAAATTCACATATGCAAACAATTTAAACTTTTAGCAGAGAGATTAACAGTCATTATTCAAATGCATTTTTTAATATTTAAAGCGTGTTTTTGACAGATACCACATGTTTCCTGAAATTCGAGTAAAAGTTAACAAAATGTGTGAAAACCCAAATTTTTCTTTCTGGTGCAAATGCTAATCAATTAAAACTAAGTAAAACCCTGTAATGACTATCAAAGAAGTTTTTGACATCATAAAATTTCCTAAAATTATGCTTACTTCTAATCAAACAGCAAATCATAACAACTCATACAGTTGCCCAAAATACCGCCATCTGCGAAAAAACAGCTTTTAAGCATTTCTTCCTATTTAAACATTGTATGTGGTCAATATAAGATTTAATAAACAAATTCTTAAGAATCTGAAAAATTTAGAGTAGAAAAAATATGTACGTGAATCATTTTATTGCTTGAATTAAAGGGGGTGAAACTAAGAGGTTGCAATCTGCATTGTAACTACCAGACTGAAATAAACATATTTCGACTTTTCTAATTGTTTGATTTGTAGCTTCATTATAAATATTGATGTAGTGAAAAGACCTTTTATTTATTTAATGTGAATAGAAAATTTAGACCAAAATAAATAGAAAATAAATTGATGAAAATTGAAATGTCAAAGAATTTCAAAAACTAGTAAACACATTATAAAACTTGACTACTTGATTGCTTAAATTGCGTTGTTCATTGTTTACATGCATTAATTCGTCAAATAAGAATAATTTTGAAGAAAAAACATCCATCAATACGTAACGATTCTAGTTACAACTATACTTCTTGAATAGCTTGAATGACTAGTTCATTTTTCATACGAGGATGACTTCATGCAAGAGTTTCTGATGACGACTGAAAAGAAGCTATCATTATCTTGAAACTTTACGTTCCATTATATAGATGATGTCATTCCACTGAATATCGCAAAATTTGTGACAATGTTGGACTCGTATTTTCAATAAAAATAAAAGACTCAAAAGATACAGTTTACTTTATCACGTATCTTGAAATCGATGATGAGGGTTTGTTGAGAACAAGTTTTACGACAAAAGAGATGAGCATAAAACAACCCATAAAAACACCCCTTACTACCAAATTATAAACTTTTCATTTCTATGTAACAACATTATAGCAACGCCTGCATATCTATACTACTAAAGGAGAGACCGATATGAGCCTCAACTCCTCTGAAATAAAGGCAACTATAGTATACCGCTATTAAATAGTCATCAATCGATTTACTAGTAACTGAAATAAATCCGGGTCACAAAGCAAAAACTAGGAAAACGCATCAACTACAAGAGGAACACAACGATATAACAGAAACACAGAATTGCTACAAAAACAAACGCCAACATACAAAGAAACAGATTATTCGATACCAACTGCCATATGCCTGACTTGGTACAGGACATTTGAAGAAAAATGGTGGTTTAAACATGTTTTAAACCAGAGTTCAAATGCAAAGTTGAAATCATCCCTTTGAAAATTTCATGGACGCCACTACGAGTTGGTTGCAATTATGAGATATCTGTTTCGCCAGATGACGACTGATAAGTTCCATCGACGTAACCAAATTGCCGTCATTTCTGCCGTGAATGTCACCAACCGAATAAGGCTTGGCACCGAGTTAGGAAATACATGAGCCACAAGACGGGTAACAGAGAGTCGTGGTGTAGTGGTTAGTGCATCGGACTACTAACACAAAGGTTCCTTGTTCGTTTCCGTTCCGTTATGAAAATTTCAGGGACTGAATTTTCGGCTCTTCCTTGACACCATTTGTGAGTATGGTTTTGAGGAAAAGATGAAAGTCCGTCGGAAGGGGACGATAAATGGATGACCCGTGTTAAGAGAGAGCCATATCTCTTGCACATTAAACACACCTTTGTAGATTTCGAAAAAGAGCAGGCTAATGCCGCTACAAGGCAGCACTCGCACCCGCAAAGTGGAAAGCGATTAATTTAAGTTGCAAAACTTGTTTCCCAATCCACTATAAATAAATATGTTTAAACTAAGACGGGTGTCACTTGTGGAACATGATCTGCCTACCCTTCGGGAGCCCCATAGTTCACTAAAAATGTTTTGGGGGTTTGTGTTACTCAATCTGTAGTTTTATATGTTGTGTTTTGTATACTGTTGCTTGTCTTGTTCGTTTTTTGCCTGGCTTTGTCAGTTCGTTTTTAATTATGAGTTTGATGTCCCTTTGATATATTTCGTCACTATTCAAGTAGTAAAAGGTTTAAAATTGTAGATCAGTGTAGCTAAATGTATCATGATAACGATTTGGTTCTATATATATATCATCGTGAGCAAATTAAGTTATTTTCGCGGATATTTGTCTTATTGCGTTAATCTTCTTCACTTTACTTTGAGGTGATTTTTTGGCTGATTTTCATTACTGCAAGTTAATGTGCTTAAAGTAAAATAATACCAAAGGGACAATCAACAGCTCAAACCATGAATCAAATAAAGTTTTTTTTTTTTGTTTTTTTTTTAAATTTTTTGATCATATCAGTTTATTTCTTCGCATTGCAACTTTAAACTTGCATCGATTTCTGATGTTATTATAAATATATGTTTTGTGTTATATATACCGTTAAAGAAAACAAACTATTATAATAATATGATAAATGAAGAATCACCTGTTACATCAACCCTCAGTTGCCCAGGGAAGCAAATAAAGTTAATTAAAACCATGAACATAAGATTAAAGTCCAAGAGATGAACAACAGTAAAAAAAACCACAGCATAACATGAAAACGAACACTCCTAAAACAGCGAATAATCTTATGAGGTCAGGAAGGGTATTTAACTTTTTCATTTTGTTATTTCACAACTGCTTATAGTGTTTTACATACACAATGACATGCATTTGTATTTTTAAAGTTTATGTAGAAAATACTCAAAGCATATTTTATTCAAATAATTAAAGCGATTAAACTTCTAAACACATTTAATATGACTTACTATAACACGATTTTAAACTAAATAAGAAGCAGCCGCATTTTATTTAGTTCGTTTACATCCCGCTTTAGACAACCAAGTGTTTCAAAACAAGGTTACTTATTTCATCATTTGACTATAATTCGCATGCACTTAATTATAGACGTGCAGATTTACAACTTATGTATTATTTGTACGCAACCGTATTCAAATACAATGCATCTGACCAGACTGGTAGAAAAAATAACTTAATCTGCTTGTACATTCTTTTGAACTTTTTTAAATGGCGTTCAAGTCATTATATCTTCCATGTGCATTGTTGTAAGTTATTCCATTTATTTATACCAACACTGGTACATGTCATAGTTGACTCTTAGAACCAAATGGTATGACCAGCTAGTAGTCAATATAGCAAATAATTGAATAATTTTGTAATGATTTTTGTTCTGCTGCAAACGTTAGTCAACCGTTTTAAACAAAAATCTCCCACATGGGAAAGTCGGATTTCTTGTCATAGTTTGACTGTGTTAGTCCTTTTCGGAATTTGACGTTTAATTAACTTTATATTAGATTTTAAATGTTTCATCTGTATTATTACTGTTTTTACCACTGGTCGACATTCCCTGTCTCGCACCTTTTGTCATTCCATCTTGGTTTTTCCCCTTGATTTGTGTCTTTCTAATCTCGATTATCGAGATTGGAACATCGGTAAGATACTGTCGTCTTTATTTAGCTATCAAATAAATGGAAACAATAATGATGTCTTATAGGATTGTGACCTACTGTTTTATAGCGGTGACTGTTTGCATTTTTTTTTTTTTTTAGTTTGAAACGATTTGGCAAAGATCGCATTAGAAAGAAATTCCCTCCTGGTATTAAAAGTATTGAAAGGATAAAAGCCCAAGACACAACTACTAACGACACAAAAAACAAAATACATATAGAGAGCAAAAATTAAAACTATATCTAAAAATGCATTTTAACCCATGAATCTACCATCTGGCAAAATGTGCACTTTTGAAAGAAAAAAAATCAACAAAAAGGTAAGTGACAGTATTATTTTTAAAAAGCAATTACACTTACTTTAGTTAATGTCGCTTCCCACTCAACTAAAAGATCACTCTGAATGTTATTAACACCTCGTATAAAAAAAGGAGTATTAAGGTCAATGAATTGTGTAAAGTTGAATCATTTATCACATATCGGTTACAACTTTCAGAACCTATTTGCTAACGTCATGTGAAAATCAAGGATTTTTTAATGCAAATTTTAAAGTTTTGGAAAATGCATTTTCTAAAGTTTTGGAAAATGCATTTTTTAAAGTTATTTTAATGTATGCTTAAGCTGAAAAACTTATGGTACGCAGATAGGCATGCAAATTTAATTTCATGACCGTAATTTATTTAAAAAAATAAACGGAAACATATTTGTATTTTCAAATGAATAACATCTACTTTACTCTTTTTTTACTCTGCAGAATCATTCAAGTAATATATAAATGGTTGCAGTGATAGGTAAGAAGATGTGACACATGTTTGTTAGAAAAACACAATTATTTAAAAAAAAATGTTATTGGTATGCATTTGATTCTACAGTTCTCCGGAGTTCTAGATACCGTGTACATTATAACATGCGTTTGAATTAGTTCTAAGTAGATATAAACGTTAGCGAGTCAGTTAATACTTTTCCATGCATCCTTTGTCTAGTGTTGTAACAGAGCAAATGATCATAAGTTTTTCACCTTAAGTATACATTAAAATAACTTTAAAAAATGCATTTTCCAAAACTTTGACACAAGGAGGGAATTTCTTTCTAATGCAAGGTTTGCCAAAGCGTTTCAGACTAAAAAAAAAGTGCAAACAGTCAACGCTATAAACAGTAGGTCCCAGCCCCATAAGACAGCAATATTGTTTCCATTCATTTAATAGCTATTAAGCTAATTAAGGCGACATTTGAGTACAGATGTTTAAATCTCGAAAATCGATTTAGACGATACAAATTAAGGTAACAAAAAAACCCAGAGGGAAAGTCATAATCTCCAACAGGATCAAGCAGGGAATGTCGACCAGATAAGTGACTAATGCTATGCCTGCATCACCAACTGAATTTTTTTTCTACTGAACGAGAAGCTAGCCTAGCTGCTACCAATATCTATGTAGCAGATAGGCTAGCCACTACGATATTGAACGCAACCCAGATGAAAAAAAGGTTGCCACTAGGTTCAATCATTGATAAATCGTATCGGTCAACCAACTTGCGATAGTGACCATAAAATGTGTGTTTTGTCGATTTTAGCGTCCATTAAGAGAAGTTTATATTCAAGGAGCACACCCTTGTTGATAAATATAAAATTAAGAAGATTTGGAATGATTGTCAATGAAACAATACTACACAAGATACAAAATGACACAAAAATTAACAACCATACTATAGATCACTGTACGCCTTCAATAATTAGTTTAATCCATGCCGCATTGTCGGTTATAAAAGGCTCCGAAATGAAAAATATAAACTATTCAAACGAGAAAAACTAACGGCCTGAGTTATGTACACAATAATTAACAAAAAACCAATATGATACACAGTAACAAACGATAACCACTTAATTACAAGTTCCTGACTTGGGACATGCACATACATGTAAATTGGTTGCTAAAACTTGTTTGAAGGCGCAATCCCTAAACTGAGACAGTTTAATAACTTTACAACATAAGAACACATTAAAAAAATATAAGTTGAAAAGGTCCGTATAGAGGGATAATGCACACCCATAATGTATAAACTAAGATCTGTAAATGCCATACGACGGAACAGAGGGTATGTAATATTACTTTAGTCGTATTTGGCACAACTTTTTGGAATTTTGAATCCTCAATGCTCTTCAACTTTGCACTTGTTTGGCTTTATAAATATTTTGATATGAGCGTCACTGATGAGTCTTGTGTAGACAAAACGCGCATCTGGCGTACTTAATTATAATCTTGGTACCTTTGATAACTATTTACTGCTGAAATATGGGAGGTTGAATTCATTCCGTTTTCTATGTATTCTCGTTTCAAGTCATTCATCTGTGCCAACATCATCGAGGGGGAATCAAGATATGAAGTCGACCTTCTACTTCAGGCTGTATCCTTAATTCAAGATCACTAGGAAATATTGAGTATTGAGTGACAGAAAGTCATCAATATACATTTCAAGATGCTTTTCTCTTTTTCTATGAGAACGTTCTATATTGTGCTATTCTAACTAAAAAGGGCAAAAAATATTGATTCGTTTTACTTTTGCTTATGCAATTACTTGAAAAACTCTCTTTATAAGAGCAATAGATATGTCATTAACTATTTATACAATTGAGTTTTAATTTGAATGTTTTTACACTTTACCACAATCATTAATTACCAGACTCAAGCTAGCGAACAATAAGCCAGCGAACAATAATGTCCTATCGAACAATAAGGAAAACGCGCCGAACTGATCATGTCTAAAAACCGAAGACTTGCAATAACACGAAACTTACTTATCTTTCACTGTAACAATTTATATATTACTTGAATGATTTTGTATAGTAAAAAAAGAGTAAAGTAGATGTTATTTATTTGAAAACACAAATATGTTTCCGGTTTTTTTTAAAAATAAATTACGGTCATGAAATTAAATTTGCATGCCTATCTGCGTACCATAAGTTTTTCAGCTTAAGAATACATTAAAATAACTTTAAAAAAATGCATTTTCCAAAACTTTAAAATTTGCCTTAAAAAATCCTTGATTTTCAACATGACGTTAGCAAATAGGTTCTGAAAGTTGTAACCGATATGTGATAAATGATTCAACTTTACACAATTCATTGACCTTAATACTCCTTTTTTTTATACGAGGTGTAAATAACATTCAGAGTGATCTTTTAGTTGAGTGGGAAGCGACATTAACTAAAGTAAGTGTAATTGCTATTTAAAAATAATACTATCACTTACTTTTTTGTTGATTTTATTTTTTTTCAAAAGTGCACATTTTGCACTCATGCCAGATGGTGGATTTGTTGATTAAAATGCGATTTTAGAAATAGTTTAATTTTGCTCTCTATATGTATTTTGGTTTTTGTGTCATTGGTAGTTGTGTCTTGCATATTATCCCCTCACTACATTTAACACAAGGAGGGAATTTCTTTCTAATGCAATATTTGCCAAAGCGTTTCAGACTAAAAAAAATGTGCAAACAGTCAACGCTACAGTTGGTCCCAACCCCATAAGACAGCAATATTGTTTCCATTCATTTAATAGCTATTTTAAGGCGACATTTGAGTACAGATGTTTAAATCTCGAAAATCGATTTAGAAGATACAAATTAAGGTAACAAAAAAAACCCAGAGGGAAAGTCATAATCTCCAACAGGATCAAGCAGGGAATGTCGACCAGATAAGTGACTAATGCTATGCCTGCATCACCAACTGTACGAATTCACACTCAGTCAAAATGTCACGATAGCGAATAAGTCACAATCGGTAAAATTACTGATCAGGGTTGCGTTCAATATCATAGCGGCTACGTAGTGCTACGTAGAATTTTTGTCTACTGAACGAGAAGCTAGCCTAGCTGCTATCAATATCTATGTAGCAGCTAAGCTAGCCGCTACGATATTGAACGCAACCCAGATGAAAAAAGGTTGCCACTAGGTTGAATCATTGATAAATCGTATCGGTCAACCAATTTGCGACAGTGACCATAAAATGTGTGTTTTGTCAATTTCAGCGTCTATTAAAAGAAGTTTATATTTAAGGAGCACACCCTTGTTGATAAATATAAAATTAAGAAGATTTGGAATGATTGTCAATGAAACAATACTACACAAGATACAAAATGACACAAACATTAACAACCATAGATCACTGTACGCCTTCAACAATTAGTTTAACCCATACCGCATAGTCGGTTATAAAAGGCTCCGAAATGGAAAAAATAAACTATTCAAACGAGAAAAACTAACTGCCTGAGTAATGTACACAATAATAAACTAAAAACCAATATGATACACTGTAACAAACGATAACCACTTAATTACAAGTTCCTGACTTGGGACATGCACATACATGTAATGTGGTGGGCTAAAACTTGTTTGAAGGCGCAATCCCTAAACTGAGACAGTTTAATAACTTTACAACATAAGAACATATTAAAAAATATCAGTTGAAAAGGGCCGTATAGAAGGGAAAAATGTACTCCCGTAATGTATAAACTGAGATCTGTAAATGCCATACGACGGAACAGAGGGTATGTTATATTACTTTAGCCGTATTTGGCACAACTTTTTGGTATTTTGGATCCTCAATCCTATTTAACTTTGTACTTGTTTGGCTTAATAAATATTTTGATATGAGCTCACTGATGAGTCTTGTGTAGATGAAACGCCTGTAGGCATACTTATCCTATTTATGTGTAGTTTTATTTTATTAAATAGTTTATCATGTTTATATTTGTTTGAGCTTAGCGAAATTGAATATACGATATAATCTTTAATAATAAGTTTAACATGTCAATGACGGATGAGTTAACACGGATCAAGTAGTGATTTCCGCGCTTTAAGTACAATATATATATTAGTACAATATAACCGGACTTGTCCCCCTCACAAAATCTACTTAGGCATTATAGTATAAACTAATCTGCCATGCGTTTCCTGTTATTGTTTTCATCTTGCATATTTTTTCATTTTTATTTGATGTTGATAGTATTTGCATGATGCTGCATGATTTGTTTATGTTATAGTCGGTTAAAGAGCTCACCAGAGCTCATGTTTTGTCTGTTATTGTCAAATATATGCCGATTCTAAATAAAATTTACTTACTTACTTACCTATCTAAAGATTAGAAAACTGTCGCTACAAGAATTGTTCAAGGTGAGAATATTTATGAAACTTTTGAAGATAAAAGATAGCATGGAATATTTAAACAAATACAAATGGTGCATACAAAAAAAAAGTCAAAGAATGTAAGGATGGCGTGACTTAATATCTTTCAATTACTGCGACCATTATTCGAGACGGGTTTTGTCTCGCTACGACGAAGTCGAAAAATTAAAATTTAGCCGTGCTGTTTCCAGAGGCGGCGCCAACAATGTATAAGTTTGTGATTTGGTCAATTTATTGGAACCACTGTTGGTAGGCCACTAATATTTGGTATGCAGTTTTATTATCATTGGTACATCATATTTTCGTGTAGATTATTCTACTCCGCCCATCATCATGGTTCTATGACTTTGACTCGTTTAAAAATTGAAATATTGTCATTGCACTTTAATTACATTTTGTTGTGCTATTTTTAATTAATTAAAAATATATATAATTGGCGACTGGAGATAAAAGAAATAGAACATCGGATCCACAATTTAGAATTATGCATTTCAGGAAAAGAAAGACAACTTGAAAAAACTGATTTTGAAAAACAGGGGGCTATCCCAAAAACGCGTTTGAAAAATGGGGAGTCGAGTAAACTTATTGATCCTGTCAAGGAGAAAGGTGTAGGTGAGAAGTCGAACAATCCGCACAAGCCACAGTCGAGTGCAACTAAAGTGAAGTCTACTGAAATAGCTGGTAAAAAGACAAAATCAGCGAAAAGAAAAGACACTAGGGACTCCAAAAGTGTTAAAAGGAAGGGTTTCAGGTCTACTCTGGTGTGCGATTCCATAGCCAAGCATGTTAAAACTATTAGAAGGTGTCACTTGCAAGCCTTTCCTGGAGCAAGTATTTGGGACATGATAAATTTGCTTACGGTTCATGTGGACCCTATGGCTAAAATGACTTCATGTTCACCTCAAAATTTACTCTGAGAACAGACAAACATGTGCATCTGGAAAAGTTTTAAGGCATAGCATGCCCTAGATAAATAGAATTCAAATGCATTGTATGATTTAGAAAATTCATAACTTAACTGGATTTTGCCGTGCACTTTTTTTCGTCCTTGCAGAAGATGATAAAATTAACAATCAATTGGGTTTTCCTTGATATGGTCCCCTCAGGTACAGAGTTTACATCACCAATTATTGTCAGGTATCTATTGTCCATCTATTGTCCATGTCAATCAATACAGCTCACTCCAATTATTACCTGTGGGGAAGTTCTCAAACCTGTTTCCCAACTTATTTTATTTTGGCATCTTTTAGAGGAACGAAAAAAAGTCCACTGCAAAATCCTTGTAAGTTTTTATTTATCATATACATAAAACATATTTGAAAGTTATTTATCTAGGGCATGCTATGCCTTAAAACTTTTACATATGCGCAGGTTTGTCTGTACTCAGAGTAAATTTTAAGGTGAAAATACGGCCATTTTAGCCAAAGGGTCCACATGAACCTTAAGGTTCATCATAACAAATGGACAAATATGGCCGTATTTTCACCTCTAAAACTACTCTCAGTGTACATACTTACCTGTGAAGTTTGGAAAGTTTTAAGTCCTGGCATCCACTAGATATATGAAAGTTAAAGGCATTTTATGCTTCAAAAAGATAAAATCGTTTTTGGAATTTGATGGGAATTTTTTGTCCTTCCTGCAGAAGATGTAAAAATAAACAAACACCTGAATTACTTTGATACTGTCCACTCAGATAAGCTCTTTAACTCACCTATAAATGTGTAGATATCTATTGTCCATGCCAATCAAGGACAATCAATACAAGCCAAACCAGTTCTTACCTGAGAGGGAGCATCTCAAAGTTATATCCAAACTTAGTTTATTTTTACACCTTCTACAGGAAGGAAAAAAATGCCCAGTAAAATCAAAGAAAGATTTCATCTTTCTGATATGCAAAATATATTTAACTTGTATATATCTAGTGGATGCTAGGCCTTAAAACTTTCCAAACTGCACAGGTAAGTCTACACACAGAGTAATTTTTGAGTTGAAAATACGGCCATATTTGTCTAATTTGTTATGATGAACCTTAATTGTGGAACAATTCAGGTAAATTATGATATAATTCTGATGCATGTCGGAACCAATAATGTTGGTACATATGAGGTTTGCTGATTTTGATATAGCCTATAATGTGCTTATCCGATATCCTGCATGTTTGACCTAATTCCTAAAACTAGTATCGAAGTGTTTGCAAAATTGAGATAACCAATAATATTGAGCGATGGCTCATTTATTTTCCTACTTTATATAATCTTTGATGGACTATTTTGTATAATCATAACCCTCATATAACTGGCATAATAAGTAAAATTCTTACATTGAAGCGACAAGATGGTGGTCGAATTTCAGTCGCCGACACCCTGCGCGATGACGTAGATTCCCTCCCTTGAATTCTTTAGAAAAACGAGTAAATTGTGTTCAAAAATATGGTCTCTGTCATAAACGATCCCGCCGGCCAGGAAAAACAAACAAAAACGAGTTACCTCGGTTCAAGCTCCATTTAAACTGCAGTCAAAAGACTACATTTTAAATAAAGTGGAAAATTTTGGAAACCTGTGTCCAAACCCAAATGCTCGGAAGACCGTCTCGAGAGGTACACTTGGACTGTGTATAACTGAATAAATATACTATATGGAATAAATAATAAATCAAGTTACTTTATAAATCCCTATTAAATACAAATTAGAATAACAATTCAATTGAAAATGAAATTTATTTCACTGTTGTCCAGTCTGATGTTTGGCTAGAAGTGACCAACAAGGGAAATATTCCCGCTAAATATCAGTAGCACGTGATACATGTATGTATATACGTGTACATAAGAAGTACCCGTATCAATAGTATTCACTAGTACCGTTATTACAATAATTTCCCACTATACTATCGAACCGTTGGAAATTATAAATAACAATGCATTTTGATCGGTTCCTTTATATACTTGTGATTTGAAGAATTTTAAGTTTTTCATTCTGCCGTCGATAGCCGAAAACTATTCCTCCCATTATTTATCCCACCCAATATTTATAATCAGTAGTTTCAGTCTCATTTTGTGTGGAAGTTTTATTTTTCAGCGTATGTTCCTTGCTGATGTTACTGTTGATATACGAATTTACAATATAATTGACTGATTAAAGGACGTTGGAGCAACATAGTTTATAACCGATAATTTGGATTCGGATCAATTCGTAATGGTTGAGACGATTAGCATAGATGTCTGGATATAGACGTGCGATCAAAGTGTGGTTGATAAATTGAATTGTCTTTAACGTCTTTTATTGTTTTTTCATATGAAATTGTAATAATTTTCCAAAATTAATAGTTTTATTTTAATTCGTTTTAATTCTTACTTAGCATTTATTTAGTATTGCTTTGCATCCAGTCGTCTCATATGATTTATATATCTGCGTCTATTTACTTCGAAAGAGCAAATTTAGATTAACGGTAAAATTTTGTAAATAGTCCAAGTATGCGAACAGTCTGTAATCATTGGATGTCGATGGAATATTGTATACCAAAAGAAGAAAAAGAAACTTCTGCACAGTTTACAAGCTAACTTTGTGTTTAGGTTGGTTTGAAGGGTTCCACTTATGAGAAGTCTTTTGTATTGGTTTACATTTTGTACGCGATCGTATTTCTCATTTGCATAGAATTTATTTGGCCTCACCTTCAGTAGTGGTTCATTGACTTGGTTTATTTTGCATAGTTAACATGTTTGGATTATAATATTGAAATTATAAAATAACGAGACATGTCATATCTCTGTGTCAACAGTTTATGTTTTATTTCTTATTGTGTTTTGTTGTCTGATAAACCAGTTTAATACGGCGACGTGCTTTTTCTGTCTATATTTTTTAAACTTTAGCAACGAGTAAAATTATCTGGTCTAATTTCCGGATGAGCAATTTTGAGGTCTAAGGGTAAAATTTACTAAAGTAAAATCCTTACGATAGGACCTGTTTCGAATTGATTTTAGTCTCTGATGCATGATTTTTTTATTTATTGTTAATTGTTTTTAACTAGATTTCAGTGACTGTGAGTACTCTCGAATCGTTCTGTTGTGTTAATTTGACCAGTTGACACAATTTGCAATGAATTTCTGTAATTCAATAAAATTGAGAATGGAAATAGGGAATGTGTCAAAGAGACAACAACCCGCCCAAATAAAAAACAACAGCAGAGGGTCACCAACAGGTCTTCAATGTAGCGAGAAATTCCCGCACCCGGAGGCGTCCTTCAGCTGGCCCCTAAACAAATATATACTAGTCCAGTGATAATGAACGCCATACTAATTTCCAAATTGTACACAAGAAACTAAAATTAAAATAATACAAGACTAACAAAGGCCAGAGGCTCCTGACTTGGGACAGGCGCAAAAATGCGGCGGGGTTAAACATGCTTGTGAGATCTCAACCCTCCCCCTATACCTCTAACCAATGTAGTAAAGTAAACGCATAACAATACGCACATTAAAATTCAGTTCAAGAGAAATCCGAGTCTGATGTCAGAAGATGTAACCAAAGAAAATAAACAAAATGACAATAATACATAAATAACAACAGACTACTAGCAGTTAACTGACATGCCAGCTCCAGACTTCAACTAAACTGACTGAAAGATTATGATTTCATCATATGAACATCAGGCACAATCCTTCCCGTTAGGGGTTTAGTATCATACCATCATAACATATATGAGAAGAACATAACCCGTGTCATGCCAACAACTGTTTTTAGAATAAATGTGTTTAGTTCCGATGCAAAGACCTTATCAATGACTCAATATTAACGCCAAAATATGCAATCTTTAATGACTTGACAACAGTATCGTAATTATATCCCTTCTTAATAAGTCTATTCAAAGGTTTTGTAAGTTTCTGAGGTGAATACTGACACCTTTGTGCTTTATAAAGAATATTACCATAAAAAATTGGATGTGAAATACCTGAACGTATTAAAAGTCTGCATGTTGAGCTATATTTACGAATAATGTCTTTATACCGATGATAAAATTTAGTAAATGTTTTGACTAGTTTCAGTCTACCTTTTGGATTATTCAGGGAAGATGAATTTTTAAGTGACTTGCTGCAAGACAGATTTTTGGCTCCATTCATATGTGTTACTATCTGAGAGAACAGTGTTTCAGTTCTTTGAGCAGGGGTTACATAATCAGTTGCTTAATCGTTATGCAATATTGCAATGCTTATTGTAATATAGTAGCTGAGTGCAAAAATGGGTATAATTAAAAGTAAAAAGATTGGTGCAACATGGTGCATGTAATAACAATATAACAAAATACCTATACGTAATGAAAGTTTAATAAACAAACTTTTTTAGTATAACTTAAAGAGGCTTGTGATTAAAAAATCACATTGGACTTTCTTGAAAATACTTTCCCAAACTCTGTCGTCTGCTAAACAGGTTACAAAAAACCTCAGGTACGAATCCGGGATTTTGAAAAAAGGAGCCCCCTGGCATGCAAAAGTGTGGAGTGAGACGTGTAAACGTTCTAAGCATTTATCAACTAGATGAAGCTTCTCAAGAGGCGTTTCCTGGCCTCATCCCCTCTCATAAGTCCGCCTCTATCGTTTACAATTACGTTTTCATATTATATTTTAATTTGGGGTCTTCGATTATAATACACGTATATAAGTTCATTTTTTTCTTCAATTGTCACGGTGGATAAGGTTGTCCTGCGAGAGTACATTCTGTGCTGGTGATTCCGGTCCTGACGGGTGCTGGTGATCGTTCAAAAAATGTAAACAAAGACGAAAATTATGGTTTTTGACGTTTTCTCTCATAAAAAATGGGGGGAAATAGTTGAGATTTTTTGATAATGTTTTTTATAGGTTCATAGGCAAACCATTAAAATTGTGACCCTCTGAACTGTTTCAGTAAGCGTAACACAAAAATTCTCATATTCAGAAAATCGAAAACTGAAAAAATACTCCTGGAGTCCGCTTTCTATATACCCAAATCCACACGACAAAATTATTTTGTGAAAAACCAGTGCAATTTATCAAAATTTTGTATTTTCTCAGTTTATTCATGTCCTTATACTGTGCTGGTGGGTCCTGTCATTGTGCTGTAGGGTCCTGATACGGTGCTGGTGATTTTGGATAAAAAGTTGGTCATGTTTGAAACAAATGTTGCAAAATCAATAAAATTGGGCAGATATTGTATTTAATTGGATATGTGACTCCTATTTTTACTTTTATGCTTCTATTTGACTGTTTAATAAGCGTTTTCAAAATAATCGTAACATATATAACATAAAAGGCCAATATCTTCCGTCCAATATCAGATATCAGAAAATATATCTAATTAGAATAGTTTTATTTGAGATATTGAATGCCCATAAATTGATGATTCTCTAAATAATATACCGACTATAAAACAGTTTTAAAAGGTGCTTTAAGTTAAGTGACATTTATAACGACAATAAAGGTTTGACTGTTTTATTTCAGTTAAATATATATACGAGGTAAGACGATCTTATTTATACTGGTACCACTAATTTCTTCCTAAGTATATGCACTGTCTCCAATAAATTTCGACTGGATAAAAAAACCCACCTAGATTTGCTTTTCAAACATGACTGATGAAAACGAACTAGAATGGAACAAGATGTGAAAAATTGCATTTCAAAGTATGACCTTCAAAAACAAGCAAAAACCATAAC
>CM034353.1:93523135-93632910 GCA_019925275.1 Mytilus edulis
GAGCGATGGCTCATTTATTTTCCTACTTTATATAATCTTTGATGGACTATTTTGTATAATCATAACCCTCATATAACTGGCATAATAAGTAAAATTCTTACATTGAAGCGACAAGATGGTGGTCGAATTTCAGTCGCCGACACCCTGCGCGATGACGTAGATTCCCTCCCTTGAATTCTTTAGAAAAACGAGTAAATTGTGTTCAAAAATATGGTCTCTGTCATAAACGATCCCGCCGGCCAGGAAAAACAAACAAAAACGAGTTACCTCGGTTCAAGCTCCATTTAAACTGCAGTCAAAAGACTACATTTTAAATAAAGTGGAAAATTTTGGAAACCTGTGTCCAAACCCAAATGCTCGGAAGACCGTCTCGAGAGGTACACTTGGACTGTGTATAACTGAATAAATATACTATATGGAATAAATAATAAATCAAGTTACTTTATAAATCCCTATTAAATACAAATTAGAATAACAATTCAATTGAAAATGAAATTTATTTCACTGTTGTCCAGTCTGATGTTTGGCTAGAAGTGACCAACAAGGGAAATATTCCCGCTAAATATCAGTAGCACGTGATACATGTATGTATATACGTGTACATAAGAAGTACCCGTATCAATAGTATTCACTAGTACCGTTATTACAATAATTTCCCACTATACTATCGAACCGTTGGAAATTATAAATAACAATGCATTTTGATCGGTTCCTTTATATACTTGTGATTTGAAGAATTTTAAGTTTTTCATTCTGCCGTCGATAGCCGAAAACTATTCCTCCCATTATTTATCCCACCCAATATTTATAATCAGTAGTTTCAGTCTCATTTTGTGTGGAAGTTTTATTTTTCAGCGTATGTTCCTTGCTGATGTTACTGTTGATATACGAATTTACAATATAATTGACTGATTAAAGGACGTTGGAGCAACATAGTTTATAACCGATAATTTGGATTCGGATCAATTCGTAATGGTTGAGACGATTAGCATAGATGTCTGGATATAGACGTGCGATCAAAGTGTGGTTGATAAATTGAATTGTCTTTAACGTCTTTTATTGTTTTTTCATATGAAATTGTAATAATTTTCCAAAATTAATAGTTTTATTTTAATTCGTTTTAATTCTTACTTAGCATTTATTTAGTATTGCTTTGCATCCAGTCGTCTCATATGATTTATATATCTGCGTCTATTTACTTCGAAAGAGCAAATTTAGATTAACGGTAAAATCATGTAAATAGTCCAAGTATGCGAACAGTCTGTAATCATTGGATGTCGATGGAATATTGTATACCAAAAGAAGAAAAAGAAACTTCTGCACAGTTTACAAGCTAACTTTGTGTTTAGGTTGGTTTGAAGGGTTCCACTTATGAGAAGTCTTTTGTATTGGTTTACATTTTGTACGCGATCGTATTTCTCATTTGCATAGAATTTATTTGGCCTCACCTTCAGTAGTGGTTCATTGACTTGGTTTATTTTGCATAGTTAACATGTTTGGATTATAATATTGAAATTATAAAATAACGAGACATGTCATATCTCTGTGTCAACAGTTTATGTTTTATTTCTTATTGTGTTTTGTTGTCTGATAAACCAGTTTAATACGGCGACGTGCTTTTTCTGTCTATATTTTTTAAACTTTAGCAACGAGTAAAATTATCTGGTCTAATTTCCGGATGAGAAATTTTGAGGTCTAAGGGTAAAATTTACTAAAGTAAAATCCTTACGATAGGACCTGTTTCGAATTGATTTTAGTCTCTGATGCATGATTTTTTTATTTATTGTTAATTGTTTTTAACTAGATTTCAGTGACTGTGAGTACTCTCGAATCGTTCTGTTGTGTTAATTTGACCAGTTGACACAATTTGCAATGAATTTCTGTAATTCAATAAAATTGAGAATGGAAATAGGGAATGTGTCAAAGAGACAACAACCCGCCCAAATAAAAAACAACAGCAGAGGGTCACCAACAGGTCTTCAATGTAGCGAGAAATTCCCGCACCCGGAGGCGTCCTTCAGCTGGCCCCTAAACAAATATATACTAGTCCAGTGATAATGAACGCCATACTAATTTCCAAATTGTACACAAGAAACTAAAATTAAAATAATACAAGACTAACAAAGGCCAGAGGCTCCTGACTTGGGACAGGCGCAAAAATGCGGCGGGGTTAAACATGTTTGTGAGATCTCAACCCTCCCCCTATACCTCTAACCAATGTAGTAAAGTAAACGCATAACAATACGCACATTAAAATTCAGTTCAAGAGAAATCCGAGTCTGATGTCAGAAGATGTAACCAAAGAAAATAAACAAAATGACAATAATACATAAATAACAACAGACTACTAGCAGTTAACTGACATGCCAGCTCCAGACTTCAACTAAACTGACTGAAAGATTATGATTTCATCATATGAACATCAGGCACAATCCTTCCCGTTAGGGGTTTAGTATCATACCATCATAACATATATGAGAAGAACATAACCCGTGTCATGCCAACAACTGTTTTTAGAATAAATGTGTTTAGTTCCGATGCAAAGACCTTATCAATGACTCAATATTAACGCCAAAATATGCAATCTTTAATGACTTGACAACAGTATCGTAATTATATCCCTTCTTAATAAGTCTATTCAAAGGTTTTGTAAGTTTCTGAGGTGAATACTGACACCTTTGTGCTTTATAAAGAATATTACCATAAAAAATTGGATGTGAAATACCTGAACGTATTAAAAGTCTGCATGTTGAGCTATATTTACGAATAATGTCTTTATACCGATGATAAAATTTAGTAAATGTTTTGACTAGTTTCAGTCTACCTTTTGGATTATTCAGGGAAGATGAATTTTTAAGTGACTTGCTGCAAGACAGATTTTTGGCTCCATTCATATGTGTTACTATCTGAGAGAACAGTGTTTCAGTTCTTTGAGCAGGGGTTACATAATCAGTTGCTTAATCGTTATGCAATATTGCAATGCTTATTGTAATATAGTAGCTGAGTGCAAAAATGGGTATAATTAAAAGTAAAAAGATTGGTGCAACATGGTGCATGTAATAACAATATAACAAAATACCTATACGTAATGAAAGTTTAATAAACACAACTTTTTTAGTATAACTTAAAGAGGCTTGTGATTAAAAAATCACATTGGACTTTCTTGAAAATACTTTCCCAAACTCTGTCGTCTGCTAAACAGGTTACAAAAAACCTCAGGTACGAATCCGGGATTTTGAAAAAAGGAGCCCCCTGGCATGCAAAAGTGTGGAGTGAGACGTGTAAACGTTCTAAGCATTTATCAACTAGATGAAGCTTCTCAAGAGGCGTTTCCTGGCCTCATCCCCTCTCATAAGTCCGCCTCTATCGTTTACAATTACGTTTTCATATTATATTTTAATTTGGGGTCTTCGATTATAATACACGTATATAAGTTCATTTTTTTCTTCAATTGTCACGGTGGATAAGGTTGTCCTGCGAGAGTACATTCTGTGCTGGTGATTCGGTCCTGACGGGTGCTGGTGATCGTTCAAAAAATGTAAACAAAGACGAAAATTATGGTTTTTGACGTTTTCTCTCATAAAAAATGGGGGAAATAGTTGAGATTTTTTGATAATGTTTTTTATAGGTTCATAGGCAAACCATTAAAATTGTGACCCTCTGAACTGTTTCAGTAAGCGTAACACAAAAATTCTCATATTCAGAAAATCGAAAACTGAAAAAATACTCCTGGAGTCCGCTTTCTATATACCCAAATCCACACGACAAAATTATTTTGTGAAAAACCAGTGCAATTTATCAAAATTTTGTATTTTCTCAGTTTATTCATGTCCTTATACTGTGCTGGTGGGTCCTGTCATTGTGCTGTAGGGTCCTGATACGGTGCTGGTGATTTTGGATAAAAAGTTGGTCATGTTTGAAACAAATGTTGCAAAATCAATAAAATTGGGCAGATATTGTATTTAATTGGATATGTGACTCCTATTTTTACTTTTATGCTTCTATTTGACTGTTTAATAAGCGTTTTCAAAATAATCGTAACATATATAACATAAAAGGCCAATATCTTCCGTCCAATATCAGATGAAAATATATCTAATTAGAATAGTTTTATTTGAGATATTGAATGCCCATAAATTGATGATTCTCAAAATAATATACCGACTATAAAACAGTTTTAAAAGGTGCTTTAAGTTAAGTGACATTTATAACGACAATAAAGGTTTGACTGTTTTATTTCAGTTAAATATATATACGAGGTAAGACGATCTTATTTATACTGGTACCACTAATTTCTTCATAAGTATATGCACTGTCTCCAATAAATTTCGACTGGATAAAAAAACCCACCTAGATTTGCTTTTCAAACATGACTGATGAAAACGAACTAGAATGGAACAAGATGTGAAAAATTGCATTTCAAAGTATGACCTTCAAAAACAAGCAAAAACCATAACGAATACTAGCTATGAAAATGTAAACGATTAAAAAATGAATACCTTCGGCCGGATTTTACCTACAATTTTGAACAAAATACAAATATGACAGAAAGCAACCATCGCAACCACTTGTTTTGGGCACTCTCGACAGGGTTTAACATATAAAAAAAGAAGATGTGGTATGATTGCCAATGAGACAACTCTCCACAAAAGACAAAAATGACACAGAAATTAACAACTATAGGTCACCGTACGGCCTTCAACAATGAACAAAGCCAATACCGCTTAGTCACTAACATGTTCGTTTGAGCTCCACACATCCCTCCCCACCTCCACCCAACCAAACCCTCCTCCTTTCCTCCTTTTTTGGTATAGTGGTGTAACAACACAACCATTTAGCACATACAATAATAACGAAAAGACACAAATTATTGAACAACAAATACTCGCAGCTACTGAAACCTAGTTCAAAGCCGCATTTTCAACTTATAGATAAACCAAGTTCTCTTAGATAAAATCTCAATCGTACCGATCAAAACATTTCGAAAAACTTCAATTTACATTTTAATGTTTGATAAAGCAGAACTTAAAAGTGTGCAGTGAATTCTGTGCTCACAGTTGTTATTGTCATAATTATGTATACATTAGACATTATAAAGGCAATTGGAAGATACCAAGAAGTATTTTACTGTTCAATTTAATGATCATTAAGAGATGGAGATTACATGGAAAACATATGGATAAGAAGAAATTGATAGTATTTTTTGGCGAAAGACTTTTAACCTTCTTGGCATTAAATTCTAAGAAGTTTTCTTGTTGCCGTAAATGGTTAAATCCTCACCAAAATCTCAATAACTTTGTTGGAACGAATAAACGTTTTAAATCAAATTTTCATGGACTTTGATCCACTCCCTGACGAGCCATGAGAGCTGTCGGTATCCTGTTGCACCTAACACACGTAAACTTTCACATTTCCATCTTCTTTTCTGAAATATTTTACCCAATTCATTCGTGACAGGATTATTATCCTAGTAACTGGTGGTACCAATGTATTGAACATTATTTTAAAAATTTCACAGTACTATATTGTTCTGTGTGTCAATATGTTTAGGGAAAACAAAACTGCAAAATCTTCGAATAAAATAGAGATCTTTCAATTATATTCATATACATATATAAATTAACAAACTAAAGGTCCATGCAAGCTCCCTGATGAAGACCGTACCTTGACCTATAATGGTTTACTTTTATAAATTGTTGCTTGGATGGAGAGTTGTCTCATAAGAACTCATACCACATCTTCCTATATCTATATAAAGGCTGCTCTGGTATGTTTGCATTAAAAATGATTCGTTGTAACAAGATTAATATTTGTGCTGAATGGAAACTGTGTGGGTCAAAATCTTATATTGCTTATAAATGTTGCTGGGCTACGTTTCGTTTTCTGATCTGAATTTTCTGAAAAGTGCAAGGTAGATAGACATTGGCCTTTTGAATATTTTTACTCAGTAAGTTTTACTCTAACTGCTTGAACTTTAGCGATATAAACTAAAAACTCGAATACATTTTAACAGACAGTGGTCATGTTTGTAGATGAATATTGTTTTTTTTTCTTGATTCACTCTTGAAAATTCATTTGATAACATTTGGAAAGTTATTTCAGAAAAAGATCTGTTTGTAATTACGAACCCAAGTCCATGTATGTAGCTCACACGGCCCCTCAACACAGGTGAGCTCATAGCGAAACGGGTTAATAAACAGTTGAAATTAACCAGTTTTGTAAAGTGTGTAACTATGGATTGTTTTAATCTTTTATGGCTTTTAAAAGTTAAATGAAGGTGTATTTTTCAAGATTTGTTTTCAACCTATAGACATGTTTATACTCAATTGGTAGTATGAAAATAAAGGCACATTTAACAAAACAACCGATTTCGGTAGGATTTATCTTAATTTGCATCTCTGAACACCCCCCCCCCCCTTTCCGGCAACTTTTTTTATGTGGGGATGGGTCTTAAAATGGTCAATTATCTTATCGTCAAGAGACAGTGGAGTACGCAACTTACTTTCAAGGCGTGTTTGAGTTGATTGTTTTGTCCTGAAAACGCATGAATAAAAAAAAATGTTTGAAATATCTGGCTTTAGATTTGATTTTTTTAATAGATATAAAGGCTACATGTTTATATAATAATACTAATAATTAACAGTATCAAAAAATGAAATAAATGGGTGAAGTGAAATACCTTCTAAATTGTATTTTGATTTTTCGGGTCAGTGTTGAAGGTCGTACGACGACGTTTGGTTGTTCACACATACTTCGATTGGTTTCTTATAGAAATTTGTCCATTGACAGACATACCACATCATCTTTTTTATATACTAGGTATTGTATATTTTACACCATTTTTTGGTGATCATGCAAAAGAATCGTATTCCCGAAAATAGTTAACATATTTTCTTATTTTCTTAAAAGGGGACAAGAGGGGTTCCATCAACAGGTCAATAAATAAGATAACAGTTAATTTGAAATACTGATAACCGATAATAGCATTTTAAATCATCTTGAATGAGAAAACAGAAAACAGTAAAACAAAAAATAGGGGCATTTTTTCATAATAACAGTTAACAGATTCAAAACAATGTCAATTTTAAGAAAACAGATAACACCCAATTAGTCAATAACAGATAAGCATCAATGATCTTGAATATTTGCCACTTTTAACTAAAATATAAAGACACAGAACCAGGACCGTTTTACTAATCACCAGCACATCGACAGGACAATTTCATTTGGCGAACTTGCATGACTTTTACAATAAAAAATTGTTGTACATAATATTCTTGGCATGTTACTTATGACGTATCAGAGAAAAATTAAGCAACAAGACGGTTGTTTTATTGCCATTCTGATACAATATAAACAAACCCACCACCACACAATCAGGACCCACCAGCACCGGTCAGGACCGAATCACCAGCACAGAACGTTCTCTCGCAGGACAACCTTACCCACCGTGATTGTAATTTAAACATATTTTCTCGATACTTTTTACAATAATCAGGTGACACCATACTTGATAAACTCATGGCTTATGAATTACCTAAACCGTGGCTGAGGGGCACCATTTTACAAGTAACAAAGAAACAAAAACAATATTATATAGTCATGTATATACTAGAAGTAAGTCAATGACATCTTGATTTCTCATTTGCTGTTTTCAAAATTGTTTTTTTCAAGGAAAAAGTGGGAAGGTTTGCGAGGGAGGGGACATAGTTTTGCGCCAAAGTGGAAGGCGGATAAGTGTTCTAAGATAAGTTTAGATATTCTCAACGTGACAAAATAGCAACTAAGTTTTCAAATGTAGGTCTCCTATGGTGTCAGCTACAGATCCACTTACATATCCTACAGAAAAATAGAACCAAGCAAAACATCATAGTGCTCTATATCTAAATTGAATTATAATCAATCCTTATCCAATAGATATATAAGAAGATGTGGTATGAGTGCCAATGAGGCAACTCTCCATCCAAATCACAATTTGTAAAAGTAAATCATTATAGGTCAAAGTACGTTTAAAGTTAATATCAAATCAAAGATATTAAATTATTGAGTTATATCAAATTCATGATTGTATATAATACTATTCATACATTAACCGTTGGCATATTGAAATAAAATACATAGCTCTGTGCCAGTGCTCTGCGTCTACCATTTTATGTATGTATTTTATGAAATATTATAAGCACTTTACATGTTAATATTTTTTTTACTTGTTTATACTCGTGTTTTCGGACTTTGTATACCAACTACACTGCCTCGCTGGGTGTCCACATTTTCAATACATAAATAGTTTGTTGTTGTTTGCATAAGCTACATTTGACAGGTTTATAAATTAATTGTCAAATATGACCGACACTGACCCGGAAAAAGATGACATTGTGTGAAACTGGAAAAATTTGAACACGCACACACATATATACATAATACACATATATACATATACACAAATATGTGATTAATATGATATTTCCAAACTTATTGGGATATACCTACTCTAAAATTGCCTAATTGCATAGTTTCCATTACCTACTGAAACAAAACGCTTAACATATTTGTTGAAATAAAAAAGTTTTTGAATATTATCATCAGGATATTCTTACTGAATGGCGACTTTATGATTACCAAAAACACTGAATTATTATTTTTCAACAGTATAAAAGAAAAGAAATATTCTGACTAACTAGGTCAAATGTTCCAGGTTCCTGATCAATCACTTCTATGACATGAATTTTGAACGTGATAGAACAATCGACCGTTGCAGATGGTTCCTCAGTATAAATAATGTTGGTTTTTTTGCCCTCAGTAACTTTAATACACTTCCACCTTTTAGATGTATTAAATCTGGGACATAATATATTAAGTAAGCACAAACGTACCAGATTAAATACAGTGCTTTAACTTGAACTTTTAGAAAAAATCTAGTTTAAACTTGTTGTAATGAATTTCGAAGTTAGTGTAATCAATCTCATCATAGAAACAAAGATTAAACAATTGTACGGCAGACGACCTACAAAAGATAAAACGTGTCTCAATGAAAGCTGAAGATAGCTTTTTATATTTTTATTATAAACGGGATATATGTGCATGTCTATATACCACATGCCATGCACTTTTAAGTGGTTTACACATTTACCATAGACAAATACATCTTCTTTATCTAAATTATAGTTATCCCACGAGGACTCGGTGTGTCAGTGTAAGATCACCCCGATGGCCGGAGGGCAGAGAGTGATCTAACACTGACACACCAAGTCCGATTGGGATAACTATTTTACATCCAAGCTGTTTTAGATTAGACGAAAAACCATTTACAATACATAAATCTGGTTTAGAACGCCACACAACCATTATAATATACTTTATATATTACTATATGATGTATACCCTTAATGCCCGCGTCATACTGTCCCGATTTTTACGCCGATGGCAACACGATTATGATTTTTTTCAAAATCGGGACTGATCGTATACAGATCGGGCTATTCGTAGTGCCATCTTTAACCATCGTAGAACCATCGGCCACTTTTTCTAGCCTTCGGGGTCAACTTCGGGAAGGGCTCTAATTTTTTTGACATGTTATAAAAAATCCCGAAGGTGCGTCCGATGTTGAGGGTTCGTATTGAGTTCGTATCACCATCCTCACCATCGTAATGGCACCGGGAATGCATCTTTGAACATCGTATTGCATTCGTGTTTCCATCGTTTCCATCGGGCAGTTTTGTCATTACGATGTCTACACGAATGAATCACGACGCTACCCGAAGGTCTTACGATGGCAACACGACTTCGTGAAGAGCTCGTAATCCCGTCGTGTTGCCATCAAATAAAAGTACGAAGGCGACAAGATGGAACTACGACGGCAATAAATCCAGTTAAATGTAAGTTAATTTTCGCGCTAAAATACATTTAAAGTGCCATGCGCGATATACACTGGTCAGTCTAATACGATAGTTAAGAAAGACGTTCACAAAACATGGAGCTTATATCATATGATTCTATGAGAACAAGAAAGGCGACAGCGTTGTTTCTATTAATTCAAATGGAACAAAAAGAGCAGCTATTACAGGCTCAGGATTTACTTTTACAAGTAAAATATTATTTTTGTTCAATTTTTCATATCAAGTAACATAATGAAAATCATAAAGTCGCCTCGTACACCAACACTGCAGGTACACGTATTTAGGGAAACCAACTCTTTTCTACATTATTCTGATTTTTTATGTATCGTCTGAGTTGTTGTCAAACGAATGTTTACTCCATAACCATTTTATTTTCTATATGTCATATTTTGCCGCATTTGTTGCTTTCCCCACATCCTTCCTTTTGTCTATACTATTATGATATTCTCCTGGAAAGAGCTCTTTTTGAATAAAAGGGATCAACGAACCCATTACCTTACCTTTAAGATAGATCAGTAAACATGGGCATAATGATGGGTGATTATTCAGACTAGTGGACACATTTTACAGTTCAAACAAGGTAATGCCGAGCTTGGCATTCCCTCGTATGTAACATATTTTGGACAAATATGGACACTATATTTGTATATGACACATGCAGAAAAGGGTAAATTGAATATGCATATTTGATACATAAACTATTTTTTTAGAAATCAACTAAAACATTCAGTAACTGGAAATACCTTTAATATTGTCTTTACAACCAGCAGGTAAAAAAATGAGCAACCAATTTGCTACAATGTATTATGCTATTTCAAAGAGAAAAAAAGTCCATCTGCATGACCTTGACCTTTGACCTTGAACGTGAAAAATGTCAGATCATTACAAGGAGGAACAATATACCAAATGTGGTAAAAATCTTTTATAATTTAAATGCATCGTAAGCTGTACACGACGTCTTTTAGACATCGTATGGCCATCGCGCCATCATCGTAATCCATCGTGTAGCCTTCGTGATCCATCGTGTAGGCTTCGGCTAAGTTATGAAGCTTAAATACCCGTCTTCGGTTAACCTTTGTATGTCCATCTTTTGCTATCGTATATAATTGCGGCACCATCGTATAGACTTCGTTATTCATCGTACTTGCTTCGGTCACTTTTTGGTATTTTAACGAGATCGGGACCAACTTCGTACGAACTCACAATTTTCGCATTCGGGTGTCCATCGTATATAAAAATCGGGACAGTGTGACGCGGGCATTATGAACCCCCGAACACGATGAGTGGATATCAAACAATGTTAACTCGCCCCACTGGCCAATCGGCCCACACTATATCGCCACTTTATAAAAAAAATCGCCCCACTCTTGTTTACCGACTCGCCCCACTTTTGAAAAGGTGTAAAATCAAATTGAACCATCAGCCTGAAAACTCACTAATTAACGAAAAGGGTTTAAACCCCACTAAAAAAGGTCTGCCAACTCGACCCACTTATAAAAATATCTTGCTTCCTTTAGGTATATTAAATTACTGATAATTCGTATCTAGTCATTCTGGTCTAGTAGTATGTGTCGTGGCTTGGTATGCTAAAGGTCTTGAGTTCGAATCCCAGCATGTACCCTGGATTTTTTCTACGTGAATTTTGAACGATAGTCTTTTCCGTATAATTAATTATAAGTTTTATAGTGGATTTGATATTCCCGCCAAAATGTTACAGAACAAAGGAAAGCATGCACAACAAAGAAACTGGGGTGCCGAGCCGGATCACCCCTGTTAGAACAAAGGAGCTGGGGTGTAAGTCCATGTTACAGTCTAACTCACCTGGCTAAGGACCCGGACACTATATCCAGGAAACCTAAGCCGGCCCTTGAAAGGAAACACAAGCCTCCATCTACCAGGAGACGAAATGCCGAGCGTTTCACCCAGTGGATGGACTCCAAAAAAAAACAAAAAAAAACAAAACACAGTTGCTTTCGCTGCAACCCCTGAACCTATCATCAGTACAAGCGTATTATATATAGATAGCATCTGTCAGACGCAAGCCAGGGATACAGTTATTTGTATACCACTTTCACGAACAAAATATCGTGGAAAACCAGAGGGACTTAACATCAAGACGGACATTGTCACTAGTCCGTACAACTCCCAGAGGGCATGCCATCGCCGGTAATTTTATACTCCAACCAAACCTAGAAGTAGGCGTTGTGTAGGATAGACTTCACAGAGGGTTTTGACATCGATGGCCCCGACCTATTTCGTACACCATCACATACATGGCCAATATCCTTGCCAGATCCAGAGGCCATTCGAACTGCCTTTGCCTTACTAGAACGGCCAGACACTCCGTACCAACCTCAGCCACCAGGTCGGAGCAAGATGAAAAGGAAAAGAACAGCAGATCCAACACGGCAAGAATAGTTTATTGTAGTCCGCAATATCTATTTAGATAGCCGGACGTTAAAACCCAACATCATCTTCATCATTCATGAAGTCAAAAGCGTTTGATATCATATATGAAGCGAGACCGTTCTTTTATTGACTTGTTACAACTTAGCGAAAATACGTTGATTTTTTTACAAATATACTTTTTCAAGTTGTAACGGAATGCGTTTGGACATTATAACTTTACAATAGAATATCGAGATAGTCTTTATGCTTGTATTATATTTTTAAGAAATATTATGATCATTTTATATATTGTAAATTGTTAACGATTTGTCCCTTTCGAATTCATTAAATTAATATACTTCTCAGTTTATCATGTTCATGTCGGCCATACCTTACGACAAGTTTTGGCACCCTTTTAACTCTATTGTTTATATCAATTAGGTAGCACGGCAGTATTTTTCAGTAAAATGGAGGGTATTAAATAGCAAAATGAGTGACCTTGGCTTTAAATAGTAAGATAAAGCAAACGAAAAACCACATTAGAGCAAGATAGCAAAGAAGAAAATCGAATTAGATAAACTACTTAAAAGAGATTTAATCTTATTAAAATACAATACTGGTACCTACTAAAGCCGTAACACTATATCACATTCGTAAAACTGTATTCTTATGTTTTATTTATTTAAGTCAAATATCATATATAAGTTGATTTATATGAGAATAAAGTTTGAATTTAATTATTGACTGCTCCTATGTTATACATACTACATGGTGAGGTTGTATTGGTACGAAGAAGGTTTGCATATAAAATATTCATTAGAAAATGTGACGGTCAATGAACCAATCGAAATAAACAGAAATTTTAAATGGTAAAATATACAGATGTGCCCATCTTCTTGATGTATGATTAGTTTTTGAGCTTTAGCTTAAAGCTTTTAATTTGGATAAAAGCATCCAAAACTTGATATTAAAGTATGGTAACAATCCTATGTATATCTATACAATTTGACGTTTCTCCCTCACAATGACATTTTTACCTTCATGAGCCTGAACATGTCGTAGCGGGTCACATATGATTACCCCGACTGATCAACAACATAAGGTTATTGTTGCCTTTCGGAACAGTGTAGTCTTAATTTGAACTTCAGTGTATGAAGATCATTTTTGGTGTTCATGTACTTTATATGTGGGATTAAAAAAAATTAGCAGACCAATAAGGCATAAAAGAGAGAGAGAGGTATGAATATCTTTAAACAAATTTAATTAACGTGTATATGGACCTTTTACTATTCTAGTACTAGTATATAAATAAGTATCAGTGTTAAAATAGTGTGTACTTTATAATCATCTGAAACTGTTTATACTGTATTATTTTACATAAAGAGCATTTGAAATGTTCCGAACAGTTTAATTTCAAAGGAAAAATAAACCAAGAAAAAAATAATGGCATATAATGGGATCCCGCTAACATGTTTAACCCCGTCACATTATGTATGTATGTGCCTGTCCCAAGTCAGGAGCCTGTAATTCAGTGGTTGTCGTTTGTATATGTGTTACATATTTGTTTTTCGTTCATTTTTGATATAAATAAGGCTGTTAGTTTTCTCGTTTGAATTGTTTCACATTGTCATTTCGGGGCCTTTTATAGCTGATTATGTGGTATGGGTTTTGCTCATTGTTGAAGGCCGTACGGTGACCTATAGTTCATAATTTCTGCGTCATTTTGGTCTCTTGTGGACAGTTGTCTCATTGGCAATCAAACCACATCTTCTTTTTTATATATAGTGTGTACCGAAACTACAGAATAAACGACTTTGGTTGGTCAAGGCGAATATTTTCCCCAGAACCATAACGAAAAGAAAAAAAAAGAAATGAGTTTCGATACTTATCATAGTATGTAAGATTTGAAATAATATAGGTTCGCTTAGTTTCAAAATGAACAAATAAAAAAGTTGTTCGTTTGTTCTGTTTGGTTTGTTTTTGTTTTTGTTTTTAATTACAAGAGGATAGGATGTCCCAACGAACAAAGGTGGTGATTATAACTTATCATGAACAGACATTTTCTCGTGACAAGCTATATTATCTTTAAGGATGTACTTAGGCGATCTAAGGTAAAATTAAATAAATCAAGAATTCAATATTGATACTCTAAGCTGGAAGAGTATTAGTAAACTGAAGGATCAAAATTGAAAGGTCATTGAGCTCCTTTTCGATTTATAAATAAGGCGGGAAAAGGATGACTCAGACGTTTACCTTATATTTGCATTGGTATTATTTCACTGTGTCTAAACCACACCGGCAAAAATTGCTCGGACTCGATGGTATCTAACATCCGGCACAATGACGGAACATCAATAGACTAAAGAAAGGTAGGTTTTTCCTAATTTTTTTTTTTTTTTTATGATATCAAAGAATATATATACATATACAACTATTTTCTATTGTGAGATGCAATATTTTCTACAACCGTTCTATATTAACGGAGAAATAAGTAAAAATGCATGTCAAATGACGAATTGAGTGAACCTTGCCTCGAAATTGTTTAATTTCTCTTTAAATTGTTCACATTGTACGGAAAGAAAGGTACGGGAAGATAGATACTGACACGGAGATTGCAAAACTAGTCATTATGAGCACCTCAATACGTGTATCTCTGTGTATGGAACGAAAGAAATGGGTCAGCTATAAAATACCCCGAAATGACAAATGTATTTAACAATTCTAACGAGATAACTAACGGCCTAATTTATGTACAAAACAATGAACGAAAAACAAATATATAACACAACAACAAACGACAACCATTGAATAACAAGCTCCAGACTTGAGACGGATACATATAGAGTGTGTTGGTGTTAAACATGTTAGCAGGATCCCAACCTCTTTCTAACCTCGATCTATGAGTTTGACTGTCCCTCTGATATATTTCGCCCTCTTCTGTCACAGTGGTGCAACAGTCCAACATAAGAAAAAGCTAAACAAAATCAGTTGAAAAAGGCTTGCTGTTCGGTGTGAGCCAAGGCGCCGTGTTGAAGTGTTGACGACCGTACTTTGAACTATAATGGTTAACTTTTATAAATGTGAGTTGTCTCATTTGCACTCATGCCACATCTTCTGATATCTATTTACTCATCAGATGGATACAAAAAGAAAAACATCTAACAAAAATACAGTGGACGTGACCGAGTACTTGAACAATACGTACAGATCTGAGATTACTCGCAATAACAGACATCTAGTTAGCTTCGGACGCATGAAATTTATATCGTGTTATTGTCATTTTTTTCAAAGCCAATAACTTCTTATAAAACATTCATTCATCTAAGACTAAATTATCAATCAGTACACATCCAACATCCAATTCAGTTTATAAGCAGTAGCTATACATTTAGTTAGTTGACAAAATACAATCTCATTTAGGATTTTTATAAGATACATTTATTATATATAATATATTTTAGATTTCATTTAGGGAAATATATTTTCATATTTTTTTATCCATTCAATATGTACATTTTTTTCTCTCTATTCAAACGATTACGATAGCGTACATGTAGTTGCCAGCAAAACTAGAAGCAAAGTGTTTTCTTAAAAAATACTTCAACATTTAAACATTATTTGATTGAAGCTTTCTTTGAAATTTTTATACTATCAAACTTCATTTAAACATAATTATTTGGATTACATTTTCAAAAAGAGAGCAAAGAACTGATTGTACTGTAGTAAATGTAAATCATTTGAAATTTGTATTCAAATACTTTGTTGGAGACTACTAATTAAGCGCCAATAGAATACAATTATATTGTATTGTATAACACACTTATCATTATGTCAATGTCTAAATTAAAAAAAGACTATAATTTTATTGTTATTTCAACAGATAGGTCATCTCTGAGTAGGTCACAATTACATGACCGAGTTTTGTTTCAGCGTGCACTGGAAAAAGAGGCAAAAAGCCAATTTTACACATTGTACCCCAATGAGCCTGGAAATCTTGTGGCTACTCGCATATCTGTTTTATCTTTTTTTTTTAAATCAGATATTCAACATATATCATTTAAATCTGATGGAATAATCATTTATCTGAAGAAGAAAAAAATATTTTCATCATTGTGAATAGATTCACACATTTGTATTAAGTAGGGCGAACTGCTGTGTTGAACGATTGCATCAAGTATCAGTTAACATATTTTTTTTAACATGATAGGTCAGCTATATATAAACCAAATGTTGCAAAAGGTTAAAGATTATCAATCAATCGATAGACAACTTTTACATCATTGTTTTTTTTTTTTTTTAATGATGGTCTAGATGGGGTCCTTCATTTTTGTATTCTCTAGTATTTTAGGTCATCTTTTATATTATTTACATTTTTCTCTATTCTTTATATGTAGCACCCTCCATTTTCCTCTATTCTTGATATTTTTGTCATATTTTTCTCTATTTTTCACTGATCTTTTCGGACCATTTCGATTGTATTGATCCATTGTTATTCTCTATTCTTTAAATAGAGAACACATCCAGATCCTCTGTTATCTATTGTCGAAACTAGAAAACGTTAGTTATATTTTACTTCAAGGAAACAATGAAACCAATATGTCACCCAAGGTCATCATAAGGTCGTCAACAAATGATGAATTGACCGTACCAATGTCATGCTCCAAATAGCCTTAAAGTTGGTCAAGTGGTGTATACATTTGACAGTTAACAAATATGACAATAATTAACAAATGTAGGCGAGAGGATGTGACACAAATCGACAATATTTTACAAAGTATGAGAGAATAATATTACTGCGGAACCACACCACCAGACTACGAAAAACTAGTTCTGTCAAGTGTCAATATAGATGTATTAATTGTATGTTAAATCTTGTACTTTAAAAAGGTTCTTTATAAACATCTAAAACTCTTCTAGTTAATTGGGCATGTACAAAAACGTTGAGTGGAGTACACTGCATGAAATGATGCATTTAATATAAAATTAAATGCATATATTATGCATATTAAATTTCAAATTACAAAAAATATTATGCATTTACTTCGCTGGAAAATTTCTAATTTATTATAGATTTAAACTAAATTTAATATTGCAAATAAATTCCCAAATTTCAACCTAGTTTAAAGGTATTTTTAAATCTAAATAAATTTCAAATTTAAAAAAATTAAATATAGACTAAATTTGAATAAATTTGTAATTTAAAGAATTTTTTATATAAATTAAATTTGATTAAATTTCAGATTTACAGAATTTTTAATATAAATTAAATTTGAATAAATTTCAAATTTAAAGAAGTTTTAATATAATTTAAATTTGAATAAATTTCAGATTTAAAGATCATTGAACGTAAATTAAATTTGAATAAATTTCAAATTTAAATATGAACTAAATTTGAATAATTATGTAATTTAATTTCATGTAAATTCAAATAAATTTCTTGTTTATGACTTATTTAAATTAGAACTTCCATCAAGTTTAATGCAATTTAAAGTCAATATAATCCTGTATAACTGATGAACTTACAAAACAATAGTGTAAATGAAAAATTAAGAAAAAGAAGAATTTGTCCCTCTGCTTTTTTTTTTTGGAAAAGGGATGTAGGGGATTTATTTTTACTTTAACCCAAATATCTGGTTTAGAAATATCTAATTAAATAAATAACGAATATTAGGAAAAACAGGAAGTGTCAATGATTATAACTTTGTAGCTACTGAACAAATAAAATTGATCCTCCAACTTTTCTGATCCATATTTACAAAGTATAAGACTTAAAAGGCATGGATTGCTGATCTGTATATTTACAATAGAATAATATTTGTGGTTTCATATGGCAATGTGCAAACGTATAATTTGTCAGTAACATTGAAGACTGTTATTCATTTGCAAAGCTCAATACCACTTTGTAAGTATGCTTTTACCTTTATGTAAAGAATGGCACTGCATCTGAATGTGTATAAGAACTTGAAGGATAAGAATCTAAGACATACAAAAAACACAAACACCAGATATAAACTATAGGACAAGGCTATCTCTATGTGTGATTTGGATTTTGACAATTGCAGCAATAAATAATACAGGAGATAACAAAAACTTTTGGACAAAGCATAACCATACACAACAATTTCCAGCATTTTCTTATTGTCATCCTGTCTTGGGCATAGTTATTTTCATGACTTCTCATCAGGTCAGAATAATGAAAACAATTTTGAATTATCTCCCTTTGTATATACTTAAATAAAAGAAACAAATTATCTAACAAATTAATTTTATTCAGATACTGACAAAATAGTTGTTTTGATGATAAATTAAATAAAATGTCAAATGTTTGTTATACAATTTTACTTTCAAACAAATAAACAAAACATTTTTTGTTTAAATAAGTCCAGTTCTACATCGAAGAACCTCATCAAATTCAAAGTAATCAATAAAATAATGGTAAGTGACAAATCAACATGCTTACTTGTATAGATGGTTTAAGAATCATAACAATAGGGTTATAACAAATAGCAAACAAAGGCACCTTAAAATTTGAAGAAAATAATAAGTTTATAGGTTAAAAAATATATTTGGTGTATTAACTGTCTCCTGATTAGTTAAAAGTATCAGTTTTGTTTTCAATGTTTACATTTTATGGTGACACACCCACTCTGACGTTGTGTATTAACACGTCAACATGTGTGTACATTGTTATTGTTAATATTAGTAATATAAAAAGTTCTTTGAGCCTTATTTTTGATAGAAATTTATTTATAATGAATGGCAGTAACTTATTTTGATTTTATTGAACCATAAAATTAGTTTTCAACAATTCACATTTTACATAATCCTCTTCGCAGATGATTTAATGTGAAAATACAAAAAGTTATCTCCCTTTGAGCAAGCGATTATAAATAATATGGTAAAATCATCAAAAAAATTGACAGGAAATACTAGACACTGGAATGAGCCACACTCAAATTATTATTCAGCATTTTAATGTGAAAATACAATAAGTTATCTCCCTTTGACCAAGGGATTATAAATAATATGGTAAAATCATCAAAGAAATTGACAGGAAATACTAGACACTCGAATGAGCCACACTCAAATTATTATTCAGCATTTTATTAACTAGTAAAGTCAACAGAAAGTTTAAGTAAAAAGAAATATGTAGCTTAACCAAACACAATAACATAATCTGATGTCATGGATATGCTGCACTTGTAAATAATTTTAATAGCAAAATGCAAATGTTGAAATTAAAGAGCAATATTTCATCTGTTTTTCTTTAAAAAATAATTGAATTCAATAAACCAAACCCCTCCATTGGACTTATTTTCAGAGGTTCCCCTTAAAGTGAAGATTGTCAACTATAATTCAAAAGTAAACATGAAGGTATTTTTGTTCTTGCAAATTCCAAAAGTGTACCATTGAATTGGCCCTTTTTTAAATTCAAAGTAATTTTCATTGACATATATCTCAATAAAAAAACCATGCAAGTTCTGTACATTTCTTGTGACAAGGCCTCTCTGATTTACTTGTGCCTTGTGCTTTCAGCTGCCTCTAGTATTTACAGTCTAGTAAATGACTTTGGTCTATCCATGTAAGATTCAGTCAAATCCGAGGTCTTGTGATCAGGCGAGTTTATTTACAGAATCACTGTTCCGACTTGACATTAAATCAATTTTCATGTCCTGTCTTAAATTGTCCTCTTCAGACACTAGCAGTTTCTTGGCTTAAAGGACCTTAGCTCTATTTTGTAGATTCTGCAATAAAGTAATTAAAAAATGTTTAATTTTATTAAATTGACTAACTGATATCTATATGACAAAAGAAATAATTTTCTGCATGCAATTATTCTATCTTAATGCATTATTGCAGTTGTAATCAAATCATAAACATTTGCATTTAAAAAATATTCTAATGAGTGACCCAAAAATATCTTGTAGCATAACTCTATTAAAAGAATAGCTAGAAGTCATGATAAATTTTGTATTTTCTATGGACCATGAAATTGGGGTCAAAACCATTAATCTATCATTAGAAAGATTATAACATAAGGCACATGTGTATCTATTTTTGAGTTGATTGGTCATTAACTTCATCAACAACTATCCTGACCAGAACAGATATAAAGATGAACAAAAAAAAGCATGAATCATTAAACATAAAACCCTTCTACTATTGTTGGCTGACATTACATTTTATTACAACTATTTAACCACATTGTGATTTATTCATCAACATTAAAACATTTATTGATTTGTATCTGACAGTTTATATTTAAAAACTCCTACTTTCATTGTTTGCTCTTATTGTGTAGAATATATACAACTTTTATCATTTGATGTGTGATCCCCTCAGGGGTTCAGGCTTATATTTTGGTGAGTGTTTGATGTGTCTTTGGGCCACTATGGAGGTCTAAAATTACGTAACACTCCCTTTTCCCCTAGGGAGATTGTTATTTGAATAACTCTTTGTTGTCTTTATTAAATTCAATATAAATCACAATATTAGGTACAGCAATTGTGTTTTCTTTTGACATATGAGAAGTATTTGTAAATAGTACAATCAGCTGTATACAATATAACCAACAACAAAAAATCTGAATTTGGATTACTGCCCTTATAACTTAACCTTATATTATTCATAATTTGATCTATAAAGTAATATTTAATCAATAGAAATGTGAAAAATTTCAAACAGATTTAAGTCAGTCATTGTTTGATTTGGCTTATTGTACTAAATACACAATTGATTTTATTTTTTGTTGTTTTTTTTCCTGCAATTTTCTTTGTGACACTTAATTGTAAAAAGAGTATAATTCAATCCCCCATGACTCTATTCATGCTATTTGTTAGATGTCTCTACTCTCATTGGCAACCACACTTCATCACCTTATAAATTTATTTTTGCAGGCCTCTACTAACAGTATTTTCCATAAAATATATAAACAATAAAAAGCAAGTACAATCATGACAATGAGTACTATTAATTTATCCCAAGACTTGGTCTAGTCATGTGAAATTGATGTAATCACTAAATAGCTTACTTCAAAATAGAACCAGCTGCTGTTTTACATGCCCAGACTAGATTGTATATGCCTATAAGCATCATGAACAGCTACTTACTGCAAAATAAAACATAAAAAATTCCCTAACTAAATGTGCATTGCCAGGAGATAATTAGTTGAATTTAAAAAATTTCAAGCAAGTCTAGTATATATCATAAACATTGCATATTATATTTGTTAAACTTAGTCTAAGCAAAGGAAATTTACAGGGTGTAGAGGATTCCCAATATATATATATTATAGATATAGGCAGATGTGGTGTGAGTGTCAATAAGACAACTCTCCATCCAAATAACAATTTATAAAATTAAACAACTATAGGTCCATGTACAGCCTTCAACATGGAGCCTTGGCTCACACCGAACAAAAGGCTATAATGGGCCCCAAAAAATAATTACAATGTTTGGCTTTTTGAAACATTATGATTACATGTATATGTATATATTCCGAGAGACATTTCAACATACATGTACATATAAGGTACATTTATAGATTTTAACAATACTGAACAAGTATATAAGCTGATAACACTAAAAAGGCATACAAAAGTAACATGTAACTCTATCTTTTATCAAAGACAATTGCAGTGTGCACGTCTCTTTTTGAATGACATGACATGACAATACATTTATATCTTTTGAAAGATTTTTAAAAATCATAAATTCAGAAAATGTAGACAATATATACAGTGTATATACAATATAATACCTTTACATGTAAAGGATCATGGATGGCTGTTGTATTCCCTTATCTTTGAGCACCTGTTTCTGCTTGCAAATCGATTCTCTGTAACAATTGATGCAATTCTTCAATTTTTTCACCTTAATTGTTCGATCATCAAGATTTCTGTTGGGGAATCCATCATCTTCTGTATTAGCTAAGTAAAATTAAAACTCTTTGAGAGAATGTAAATATTCATCATGATGTTCATACAATTATGATAGTTAGTTTAAATTCTGTTATGACCTTAAGCTTATGCATTTAAAACTTGAGTCATTGAACTGTAGTAATATATAGATATAGGAAGATGTGGTGTATATAAACAGCATGTACATGTACAGGTTTGCCATGTTTGCAAAAATTTACTCAATAGTCATAATATAAATGAAGGAAGTATGGTGACCAACATGTATGTATCATTTGTATGGCTAGTAATTGCATCGACATCAGTTGGTCATTGGTGGATAGCTTTTATTTTGGAAACATACCACATTGTTTACTTTAATCTTATTAATCTTCATATACAATACATGTATGAACATGATGAACAATGCACATATCTTAAGTTTTCTCGTTTGAATTGTTTTACATATGTCTTATCGGTTGTTCCACTGTCTATATCACTCTGTTCAGCTCTTAATATTATTCCGTATCATGTCTTTGTGACGTCAAATACATTGACCCGGCCTTATTAACTTTGACCCGGACATATCAGCGACGTCATAATGTTTGAACCGACGTTAATAACTTTGACCCGAACTTATCAAGTCATCTTGTGTGTGCTGGTGAAACAAAGAAGACACTTCTGAAACACTCAAATATAGCCTGATAAATTGATTATCTGCAGATTATCTGCATATTGATATTGGAAAATATCAGCTGCTTGACATCATATGAATGCTTTTTGATCTCGTTCGCTATGCTCACTCGTCAAAAAGCTTCATATGATGTCTTGCAGCTGATATTTTACGATATCAACATGCAGATAACCTGATAATCGGTACTTATCGAGGCCTGTTATAGCTGACTATGCGGTATGGGCGTTCATTGTTGACGGCTGTATGGTGACTATAGCTGTTAATGTCTGAGTCATTTTTAGCTGTGGAACTGTAGCTCATAGGTCCTTATGTTATTTTTTGACTATTTGCGGACCTTCTATGCTCATACATGTAGGTCCTTATGTTATTTTTTTACTATTTGCGGACCATCTATGCTCATAGGTCCTTATGTTATGGTCTGCAAATAGTCAAAAATAACGTAAGGACCTATGAGCTACGGTTCCGCAGCTAAGTCATTTTGGTCTCTTGTGGACATGTCTCATTGGCCATTTTGGTCTCTTGTGGACAGTTGTCCCTTTGGCCCAATGAGACAACTATCCACAAGAGACTCTAAAAATGACACAGACATTAACAACTATAGGTCACTGTACAAACCTTCAACAATGAGCAAAGTCCATAATGCCTAATGGCAATCATACCACATCTTCTTTTTTATATATCACTAAGCATTTGAATTTATACCAATGTCAAGGGTTCAACTTGTATTGTCACCTGGTAAGTTAGGTACATGTACCTATAGAACAGGTCAATTATCCAATAATCATTAAAAACTTCAGCGCAGTTATTAATTATTCACAATAAAAAATAATTGGGTTTGCACGACCTGACCCGGATTCCTCCTTTTTAAAGGTTTTGGGAATAACATATATGGGGCATGCATATCAGAATAATCATAAAAAGTAAATTGATTGTGTAAGGTTATGTAATGTATAATTATCTGTAAGTAATACGGTCACCAAATCGAAAATCATGCTGTTCTTCTTCTTTTCGAATTTGAAAATCCCGCAACATGACGAGTTAAAGATTGCTATATAGAAAACACTCGAGGCAACCGAAAGGTGCACGGTCGCACTAAATACCAGTAATATATTATTAAGCCAAATAAAATAATGTATCCTAGTTGATAGATTGAGATAATACACGCTGTTATAATTGTTTAAAGGATGTGAATTACAGAATAAATGACAGACACATGATCTTCAGAAATTAACTAGTACAGGAGATAATAAAGTATTTTCCTGGTCTACTTTTTGGTCTTAACTTACACTGTTATTATATTATAACAACATTACAAAAAACCGCGGGACATGACCAGAGATAATAAATATAATTTTTCATACATAAATCAAGTTGATCGAATTACCTGGACTCATAATATTCACACATTTGTATAACACTTAATATATTTTTCTCAAATTATTGCTTTAATAGTGCGCATAGGTACTTGGGGACAAGACACAATTTTTTTTAACCGACCCTTTTTTCCAAAATCTGTTATTTTTTTTAGTTTTCTATTATTATTTTTTTGCGTCTGTCTGTGTCATTAGAACATCAATACACTACAGTTTAATTTAAACATACTTTATTTGCAAAAGTAGCACATTAGATAATGGCGGGGGGGGGGGGGGACATAGTAGTAATGCATGTAATACATACTTCAAACAAAAATTAGAAATAAAAAGAAAAAAAAATACAATATAATAAGGAATAATAATAAAACAACTGGACTGGAGTGAAAGGTTGTAAAGTAGAAATTTGGAATGTTAATTGATTGTTTTAAATCTTTGTGTCATTCTGATATAAGGTTGTACGGACTCAAAAATGTCTTTGTTTTGCTGAAAGGAAAGGTCACCGTCACCAGCTAACAGAATTAAGCTCAATGGATATAGTATAACTTTCTAATTTTGAAAACAGTATTTCTCTTGCTTCGTTGTGCAAAGCGCACTCCAAAAAAAAGTGTATACTATCCTCAACAGGGTAGCCACAGCTGCATGCGGGACTTGGTTTAATATTAACACGATGCAAATCTGAATTTAAAGAACTGCACATATTTCTCAAACGTGTATAAATGATACTAAGTTTTCTATCCCAACAACTAAAATAGGAAGGTGGCTGTATCAATTTGGACTTCATCTTTCGTTTAAAAATATTTATATTTTTTGACGTACGCAGTGGCGGATCCAGAAATTTTCATAAGTGGGGGCCCACTGACTGACCTAAGAGGGGGCCCGCTCCAGTTACGTTTCAGTGATTCCCTATATAAGCAACCATTTTTTTCCCAAAACTGAGGGGGGCCCGGGCCCCCTGCCCCCCTAAATCCGCCTCTGGTACGTTATGTCTAGTCTATAACCGGGTTCTACATAATTATTACTGTTTCGCAAATTGTAGTTAGATACTTAACCAACAAGCGGGGGCATTGAACCACAGCGACAATCAAGGGCAGTCCCATTATGTAGGGAATAGAACATATTAAGCTTTCTGGATTTTCTTCTGTCCACAAGCAAATGCCAGCCAGTTTCAAAATATATAGCTTCCCGACTAGTAAACACGGGCAACCCAGTTACTAACCTCCCTGCTTCTAAATGAACATGTTCTAAATTGTCGGCTGCTTGTTGAGTACAACCATCCCATAACTCACTTGCATATTCCATAACGGGTCTTATAAAAGTTAAATATATACGAGCAAGATAATTTCTATTCAATACATATTTCAATTTTTTAAGAACATTTAATCTTGTGCTTGCACACTTTAAAATATTTTCTATATGTGCATGGAATTTACCATTGGAATCAAAAGTAATCCCTAAGTGTTTATGACAGGAGACAAATTCTCCTAATTGGTTTTGAAATTCTATTTCAATATCATCTGGGGAAGTATGGCCGGCGAATATCATAGCCTTAGTCTTATTAGGGTTAAAATTAATAAGCCAATCTTTAGACCATACTGATATTTGTTCTAAATCGCTGTTTAAGACATACTCCATAGTGTAAGACAATAGACAACAAAATACTTGGTTTTGCTATTTACTATATATTCCAAGTTTACTATCCACAGCGGTCACGTATATAGTACTAAAGAGAGTTAATTAAAAGAAATCGAAAGAATAACGGATATTGAAAAAAAGGGGGAGGGTAAAAAAATTGTCCTATCCCAAAGTACCGATGATAGTAAGAACCTTCTTACTATACAAATCCTTGATTCATGACAGTGATATATGCTTTCTAAACTATATGCAGAAATCCAAGATATTGACTTTTAAATTAACTTAATGTTACCTCAGCTACTGACTCCATGTTGACATTATTGTGTAATGTTTGTGTTAAATGAGATATTTGTTTAAATTCTTCGTCGAATAACTGAAATTGGTGTGTTGATATCTACTGGTCCTCCACGTGCCCCGGGCAAATTCAGCAGCGCTAATCGGGCATTTCTTTGCTTCTGACCGAGAAGACTGACTTCAGTCAAAATGATTGTGTGTAGATGAATCTTTAACTGTTTAAAAACCTTCATCAGATCCCGAGTCTTGCATGAAGATGGAAACTGATAGACTAAGGGACGACATCAAAAGTTCAATGAAGGGTAAAAAACTTAATTCATATAGTTTTTTTCACCGAACCCCCTACCCCCTCTTAAATTAATTTGGGAAAAATTGATTGACCAATAAGGATATATGTAAAAATCGATGTCAATTTATACAAAACTTGCAGAAATTTGAATTAAGTTTTTTATCCTTCATTGCTTTTTTGATGTCGACCCTAAAGTACTGGTACATTGTATTAACGACTTTACTATGAGAAATATCATCATCTTCAGAATTTGAAATGATATTCTTGAAGACTTGTAGCCAGAATGGTATATACATAAGCAGACTGGTGAACGTGTAGAACATGAAGGCAAACTGTTAGAAACGTAACATGGCGGTAAAACATGTAGATAGACTTGTAGACACGGAGACAGACTGACGGACACATAGAGACCGGTGAAAACGTAGAGACTTGTGGACACATAGTCAGACTGTTGAGAATCATATGGACAGACTAGGGGTCTATAAGAGAGACTTGTGAAAGTAAAAACAGACCAGTAAATGATTGAAAAACTGGTGAACATGTAGACATACCTGTGCAAATTGAAATGTAAAATGACAAAAAATATTTGTCAGCCTAAAAAATCTGATTCCATAACTATATTGGGTTTGATTTTCAGACTTATATGAATATATGAAATCTATATTCTTTGGGGATGCATTATGTTGTAGGGCAAGCTAGGGTAACTGTTATCAAAGCCCTCCTTTTTTCAAATAATTTGCCAGAAGAAGGATTGAATAGGGGAATTATTCCTACCATTTGCACAACATCAACAACGCATACCCCTCCTAAACGATTTTTTCTATTTATCTTCATTTTGTCGGAATATGAATGGTCTATGATTTTTTGATTTTAGTATAAATTAATGGACACTTGTTTACTTGGTTGTGCTATGATGGACCATAATTTTTTTTTCAGTATTAGAAATAAAATAAAAATAATGGATTAGTGTATTATTTCCAAAATCAATTCAACATCATGTTAGCTCATCGGGTCAATTCAAATAGCCGGATATCTTTGACTTTACCAATTATTCCACACCACATTTTACACTAGTTTAACAATAAAATCATACTTTTTATACTGATTTACTGAGAAGCGTTGCCAATATGCACAACATGTGGTTTATTTATCATAAAAGTTGTAGGTCACTGGGTCATTATCAAACACTACAGAAAATTAAACAATATATATAAATTTGTCTTTGGAATACAAGTCTATATACTATACTGAGTAAAATAATTTCAGCAGCGCATATTTTAATCAAATATTTCAACAAATAAACAACACCTATTGTCTGTGTGTGTGTTAGAAGTATACAAGTGATCTAATTATTACAGGAAAGAAAGTGAACCATAATGCGTGATTTTCTTTACTTGAAAATGGAGAAACTTGACAGATAATAAGATAAAATTTGACTTAAATGTATTAGTTGCTTAACTTTTGTTTAGCAGTATATTTAGAACTTGTTAATTGTATATAATGCGACGTAGGTAAAGATTTTTCTTTAAAAAATATAATCATTTCCAATTTTGATGAAAACACTTATTGTGGTCAAGAAGATAGCGTTGAAAATTAAAAAAATGTTTGCGCTTTGCCCTTTTTGAAGTTTTAATGGTCAGTTTCATTTTACCTTATTAATACTTTTTTACTTGAGCGTCACTGATGAGTCTTTTGTAGACGACATACCCGTCTGTCGTAAATGTAAAATTTCAATCCTGGTATTTATGATGAGTTTATTTACCCCATTTGCAAATATAACAAGTTAACAACTATATATTATCTTTCTATTAAATATACCAACGGAGCTGTTGGCGCTAGGCGCTTTTAATCTTGGTGTTATTTAACATTTGCAGCTATTGAAAATAAATTGTAAAAACGATTCTTAAAAGTTCAGCTTCGTTCTTAGAATGAATGGCAATATATTTTTTTTAAACAAATATATGACAGGGTATACATATATTCTGGTCTGCTGTGTACAATGAATGAAAAGGGAACGGTTCGTGAAGTCTCAGCGGCTTTCCCAAACACAAAAGAAAAGAACTGAAGTGTTTCAAATTGTTGATTGACAATTCAGGTATTTTGAATTTTAAACGGAAGAGTTAGTTTTGACAATTAGTCAGTTAAAAATTTAGAATAGAATCTCGGATAAGACAAACAGTGGCGAATCCAGAACTTTTCCGGGGGGGGGGGGGGGGGAGTTGACTGACCTAAAGTTGGGATCTCTCCAGTCATGCTTCAGTTATTCCCTATATACTTTCATGTTTCCAGTTCTGCTGAAATCTGGAATTCATCATAATTGAGAATGGAAATGGGGAATATGTAAAAGAGACAACGACTCGAAAACAAGCAGACAATAGCCGATGTCATCTAATGGGTCTTCAACGATCTTCAACGCGACGAGAATTCCACGCAAAATACGGAAATAACAGAAAATGTTGTATAATTTCCGATCTGACACATGTATTGTAACTGTCCATGCTCCCGTCGAATCAATCGGTAAGCTCGAAGTACAACCTTCGATAATAAACCAACACATGCGAAGTGCACTAATATATATGTAATAATTTATAAAATGTACCGATGTGACAAAATGTGAAACAATAGCATAGAGTATGTGAAAACGAGAACAAAAAAAAAAAAACGAATTTGACAGAAAGCAGCCATCGGATCCCTGAAAAATAATTTTCAATTCAGAGACTTAAATTTAGAACGGTTTAAGTAATCTTAGAATTCATGGTTATACAACTGAAGAGAACTGTTTAAGCAAATTGAGAACTATGAGGTTTTGATTTGTATGACCCCACTTTCATCGTAGGGTATATTAATTTATCGCGTACAGGTTCGTTCGTCTACCCGTTCGTCTGTTAGTCCAGCTATAGATTGGTTTGTCTGACTATCACCTCGTCCAGTTTTTGACGGTTGCAACTGACACATTTTAAGTAAAATATCCTCAAAATGCAAGGTAGTTGGATACATTTTATTATAAAACGCAAAGAGAGAGATCATGGTTTGTCCTGCTTCCTCTTCCAAGATTTGTTGAACTACAGTTTTAATATTTCAGAGGTTGCCTGAACACACAATTGAGATGTTCATGCATGTATACCTCGGCATTTTTATTTTTGTCAAATATTCTTAAATGCCAGGAAGACCGAGTTGAATCTTAACAATTATGTATATTACAAGCATCTAGAGCTACTCCTACATTTTTTAAGCAACGACCTTGATATCTTGTATGATGAAGAGGCGAATCAAGGAAATCCGGTGGCAGGTGGCCTGCTTCCCCTTTTTGTGATTTTTGTTGTTGTTTATTATGAAGAGAAGCACCGAAACATGACTGGAACAAGCCCCTTTTTCGGAAGTCACTGAATCTCACTTATGAATATTTCTAGTTCCGCAACTGGGATGTTTATACGCATAATAGTGATGTGCAAGTCCATATTAGTGTAAGATGATTAGTTGTTACTGGCCGTTTGAACAAGCTGTTAAGTTAACTGCGAGTACTATTAGATCTGCACTTAGTATCTTTTTGTTGTTGGGATGTACAAGTACCAGGCCACGTCCACTTGTAGTTTTGTCATCTAATGAGTTAAGCCTTTTTCAATTGTTTATAACATCTTCATGCCTTATATATCATGTACTGTAGTACGCTGCTAGATTAAAACTGACGAGGAAAGGTAACACACGGCCAGCGAAAGCTCTATTATTGTAGAGCCCAGGTGGTCGTGTGGTCTAGCGGGACGGCTGCAGTGCAGGCGATTTGGTGTCACGATATCAAAGTAGCATGGGTTCGAATCCCGGCGAGGGAAGAACAAAAAATTTGCGAAAGCAAATTAACAGATCTAACATTGTTGGGTTGATGTTTAGACGAGTTGTATATATATATAGTTCGTTCTTATTTTGTACTGATATACCATTGTCCAAGGTAAGGGTGAGGGTTAGGATCCCGCTAAACTTGTTTAACCCCGCCACCTGATATAAGTATGTTCCTGTCACATGTCAGGAGTCTGTAATTCAGTACATGCATGGTTGTCGTTTGTTTATATGTTACATATTTGTTTTTCGTTCAATTTTGTTTAATAGGCCGCTAGTTTTGTCGTTTGAATTGTTTCAGAAATGTATTTTTAAAAACAGATGAGTTTATGTCGCATACTTGGACCGTATGATCCAAAGTTACTACTTTGAGCGTTAATGTCATAGATTCTGAACAATATGGGATGTTCAGAGCTATATACCGGTAATTCATTTGTTACAATATTACAGATGAGACGAAAAGCAACACCGACAGAGACAATTTTACCGAAGGTATTTATTAATATTATATAATTGTTATTTTCATAGTAAACAGGGGAACTTACGAGTGCATACGTTTTTGCATTTTATACTAATGGGGCCACCAAAAATCGCATTGTATTTCATATCTAAGGTGAATTATTCCCTAACTTTCTCTTAGTAACGCACTGGATGGACTTAACCAAAGACTTTATAAAAGTACTTTTTGCTACCTATCCTTGGCATTAAGAAGCAAGAGCAAATACTGGCTGGCTATTTGTCAGCATAATGTGATTCAATCACTTCAGATCATGATACAATAGTTTGATTAGAAATCGAATACGAGAAACGCTTATCAGACAAAAGTTGTAACACACGGTCGAATGTTGTCAATACTGTTCAATGTTTTGATGGATGAATGGTTTCATTTGATTAAAAATGACTAAATCACGGTTACATGTTATTTTAATATTCAATACGGGTCAGCCGTTTATCATACCCTTCCAATGGACAATCATTGTTTATCAAGACCATACTCGCAAATGGTGTACAGGGAGAGTAGAAAATTCAGTCCCTGAAATTTTCTCCCTGGAACGGGGATTGAAATAGGAACCAATGTGTTTGTTGTCGGATGCGCTAACCAATACACCATGGCTTTCCTACAAAAGTTTACTGATCTCATTGTTTTCTATCTAAGAATCTTATCACTAGTTGTAAATGTCTCTTTATGATTATTGCTGTCTGTTTTGGGGGTTTGAATTGGGATTTTGTGGTATTGTCAGACCTTTTAGTCTCTCTGTTAAGATCATATATAACTTAAACAGAAATAGGATTTAGAGCGTGTCATATGGCTTGTGTATGTGTACATCATTTGAAACATTGTTATGATAACATTGTTGTGGGAGATGTTTACTTACTGTTTCATGTATAATTGACAACATATATTATATCTAATGACTCTATATTTTTGACACAGGAGATAAATGATATTGTAGCAAAGACTTGGGAAGAACAGAAATTTGAATTAAGTTTTTTATCCTTCATTGCTTTTTTGATGTCGACCCTAAAGTACTGGTACATTGTATTAACGACTTTACTATGAGAAATATCATCATCTTCAGAATTTGAAATGATATTCTTGAAGACTTGTAGCCAGAATGGTATATACATAAGCAGACTGGTGAACGTGTAGAACATGAAGGCAAACTGTTAGAAACGTAACATGGCGGTAAAACATGTAGATAGACTTGTAGACACGGAGACAGACTGACGGACACATAGAGACCGGTGAAAACGTAGAGACTTGTGGACACATAGTCAGACTGTTGAGAATCATATGGACAGACTAGGGGTCTATAAGAGAGACTTGTGAAAGTAAAAACAGACCAGTAAATGATTGAAAAACTGGTGAACATGTAGACATACCTGTGCAAATTGAAATGTAAAATGACAAAAAATATTTGTCAGCCTAAAAAATCTGATTCCATAACTATATTGGGTTTGATTTTCAGACTTATATGAATATATGAAATCTATATTCTTTGGGGATGCATTATGTTGTAGGGCAAGCTAGGGTAACTGTTATCAAAGCCCTCCTTTTTTCAAATAATTTGCCAGAAGAAGGATTGAATAGGGGAATTATTCCTACCATTTGCACAACATCAACAACGCATACCCCTCCTAAACGATTTTTTCTATTTATCTTCATTTTGTCGGAATATGAATGGTCTATGATTTTTTGATTTTAGTATAAATTAATGGACACTTGTTTACTTGGTTGTGCTATGATGGACCATAATTTTTTTTTCAGTATTAGAAATAAAATAAAAATAATGGATTAGTGTATTATTTCCAAAATCAATTCAACATCATGTTAGCTCATCGGGTCAATTCAAATAGCCGGATATCTTTGACTTTACCAATTATTCCACACCACATTTTACACTAGTTTAACAATAAAATCATACTTTTTATACTGATTTACTGAGAAGCGTTGCCAATATGCACAACATGTGGTTTATTTATCATAAAAGTTGTAGGTCACTGGGTCATTATCAAACACTACAGAAAATTAAACAATATATATAAATTTGTCTTTGGAATACAAGTCTATATACTATACTGAGTAAAATAATTTCAGCAGCGCATATTTTAATCAAATATTTCAACAAATAAACAACACCTATTGTCTGTGTGTGTGTTAGAAGTATACAAGTGATCTAATTATTACAGGAAAGAAAGTGAACCATAATGCGTGATTTTCTTTACTTGAAAATGGAGAAACTTGACAGATAATAAGATAAAATTTGACTTAAATGTATTAGTTGCTTAACTTTTGTTTAGCAGTATATTTAGAACTTGTTAATTGTATATAATGCGACGTAGGTAAAGATTTTTCTTTAAAAAATATAATCATTTCCAATTTTGATGAAAACACTTATTGTGGTCAAGAAGATAGCGTTGAAAATTAAAAAAATGTTTGCGCTTTGCCCTTTTTGAAGTTTTAATGGTCAGTTTCATTTTACCTTATTAATACTTTTTTACTTGAGCGTCACTGATGAGTCTTTTGTAGACGACATACCCGTCTGTCGTAAATGTAAAATTTCAATCCTGGTATTTATGATGAGTTTATTTACCCCATTTGCAAATATAACAAGTTAACAACTATATATTATCTTTCTATTAAATATACCAACGGAGCTGTTGGCGCTAGGCGCTTTTAATCTTGGTGTTATTTAACATTTGCAGCTATTGAAAATAAATTGTAAAAAACGATTCTTAAAAGTTCAGCTTCGTTCTTAGAATGAATGGCAATATATTTTTTTTAAACAAATATATGACAGGGTATACATATATTCTGGTCTGCTGTGTACAATGAATGAAAAGGGAACGGTTCGTGAAGTCTCAGCGGCTTTCCCAAACACAAAAGAAAAGAACTGAAGTGTTTCAAATTGTTGATTGACAATTCAGGTATTTTGAATTTTAAACGGAAGAGTTAGTTTTGACAATTAGTCAGTTAAAAATTTAGAATAGAATCTCGGATAAGACAAACAGTGGCGAATCCAGAACTTTTCCGGGGGGGGGGGGGGGGGGAGTTGACTGACCTAAAGTTGGGATCTCTCCAGTCATGCTTCAGTTATTCCCTATATACTTTCATGTTTCCAGTTCTGCTGAAATCTGGAATTCATCATAATTGAGAATGGAAATGGGGAATATGTAAAAGAGACAACGACTCGAAAACAAGCAGACAATAGCCGATGTCATCTAATGGGTCTTCAACGATCTTCAACGCGACGAGAATTCCACGCAAAATACGGAAATAACAGAAAATGTTGTATAATTTCCGATCTGACACATGTATTGTAACTGTCCATGCTCCCGTCGAATCAATCGGTAAGCTCGAAGTACAACCTTCGATAATAAACCAACACATGCGAAGTGCACTAATATATATGTAATAATTTATAAAATGTACCGATGTGACAAAATGTGAAACAATAGCATAGAGTATGTGAAAACGAGAACAAAAAAAAAAAACGAATTTGACAGAAAGCAGCCATCGGATCCCTGAAAAATAATTTTCAATTCAGAGACTTAAATTTAGAACGGTTTAAGTAATCTTAGAATTCATGGTTATACAACTGAAGAGAACTGTTTAAGCAAATTGAGAACTATGAGGTTTTGATTTGTATGACCCCACTTTCATCGTAGGGTATATTAATTTATCGCGTACAGGTTCGTTCGTCTACCCGTTCGTCTGTTAGTCCAGCTATAGATTGGTTTGTCTGACTATCACCTCGTCCAGTTTTTGACGGTTGCAACTGACACATTTTAAGTAAAATATCCTCAAAATGCAAGGTAGTTGGATACATTTTATTATAAAACGCAAAGAGAGAGATCATGGTTTGTCCTGCTTCCTCTTCCAAGATTTGTTGAACTACAGTTTTAATATTTCAGAGGTTGCCTGAACACACAATTGAGATGTTCATGCATGTATACCTCGGCATTTTTATTTTTGTCAAATATTCTTAAATGCCAGGAAGACCGAGTTGAATCTTAACAATTATGTATATTACAAGCATCTAGAGCTACTCCTACATTTTTTAAGCAACGACCTTGATATCTTGTATGATGAAGAGGCGAATCAAGGAAATCCGGTGGCAGGTGGCCTGCTTCCCCTTTTTGTGATTTTTGTTGTTGTTTATTATGAAGAGAAGCACCGAAACATGACTGGAACAAGCCCCTTTTTCGGAAGTCACTGAATCTCACTTATGAATATTTCTAGTTCCGCAACTGGGATGTTTATACGCATAATAGTGATGTGCAAGTCCATATTAGTGTAAGATGATTAGTTGTTACTGGCCGTTTGAACAAGCTGTTAAGTTAACTGCGAGTACTATTAGATCTGCACTTAGTATCTTTTTGTTGTTGGGATGTACAAGTACCAGGCCACGTCCACTTGTAGTTTTGTCATCTAATGAGTTAAGCCTTTTTCAATTGTTTATAACATCTTCATGCCTTATATATCATGTACTGTAGTACGCTGCTAGATTAAAACTGACGAGGAAAGGTAACACACGGCCAGCGAAAGCTCTATTATTGTAGAGCCCAGGTGGTCGTGTGGTCTAGCGGGACGGCTGCAGTGCAGGCGATTTGGTGTCACGATATCAAAGTAGCATGGGTTCGAATCCCGGCGAGGGAAGAACAAAAAATTTGCGAAAGCAAATTAACAGATCTAACATTGTTGGGTTGATGTTTAGACGAGTTGTATATATATATAGTTCGTTCTTATTTTGTACTGATATACCATTGTCCAAGGTAAGGGTGAGGGTTAGGATCCCGCTAAACTTGTTTAACCCCGCCACCTGATATAAGTATGTTCCTGTCACATGTCAGGAGTCTGTAATTCAGTACATGCATGGTTGTCGTTTGTTTATATGTTACATATTTGTTTTTCGTTCAATTTTGTTTAATAGGCCGCTAGTTTTGTCGTTTGAATTGTTTTACATTGTCATTTCGGGGCCTTATATAGCTGACTAAGCAGTATTGGCTTTGCTGATTGCTGAAGGCCGAAGGGTAACGTATATTTGTTAATTTCTGTGTCAGTTTTGTCTTTTGTGTAGAGTTGTCTCGTTGGCATTCATACCACATCTTCTTTTATATGTATATATAGGATTTTATTATTTTTCAAAATATATACATTCTTATACATTTTTACTAATAATTGGATTTCAAATAAGAAATCAACTATAGCTGGGGGATCTTGTGCATGCATATACAGTTCCTAAAAGGTTGTTATAATTTTATACTATAATCATTTAAATATGAATTGCCATGGTATTTCTAAATCATTTGTAGAACATCTTTTCATTTTCGCCAATAAATATTTCTTTCCTTCGTCTAAATTTTTAGAAACATGACGTTAACACATCAAGGTCAAATAATAATTAAAAAAAAACACACTTCTTATGCTATTTGCACCCGCCTCGTTCGCCATGGAACATGACTGTGTGATACTAGTCATCATATATAAGCGGTACTTTTATATTTTTGTGAACGGGATGACGATCGGAATTCATTTTTGTAGACTTCGGAAATTAGTACATACATGTAAAAAAAAAAGTTCTTATAAGTAATCGTGTCAATTATATCGCTCCAATATATATTTTGGTGGGAAGGTTGGCAGTCAGCAATGTTCTTCTTTATAATTCTAAAATGTATCACCCTACGCGACATACGTTGCGGTGGACATGGAACTTTTCTATGGGCTTCCGAATGTGTCCGTGTTTCTATCTAGCCACCTGGTTTGTTAGCCCTTTCATGTAAAGTTCTTGTCAATTGTGAATCAAGCTTATATCAGAGATGAATCGTCACTAATGGCTCAGACGGTGAAAGAAAAGTGACCAGTATTGCATGAATTTCGAACTTATACTAGATATTGCTCGTATAGACATTGAATATATTTTTTATAAATATCTGTCAAAATTGTCGACATGAGAGCGCTTTGGTACCCAACGCTCTTCAACTTTGTACTTTATTTGGCCTTTTAACTTTTTTTGGCCATGATTCGGTTTAACCCCGCCGCAATTTTGCGCCTGTCCCAAGTCAGGAGCCTCTGGCCTTTGTTAGTCTTGTATGATTTTAAATTTTAGTTTCTTGTGTATAATTTGGAGTTTAGTATGACGTCCATTATCACTGTACTATTATGCATATTTTTAGGGGCCAGCTGAAGGACACCTACGGGTGCGGGAATTCTCGCTAAATTGAAGACCCATTGATTGCCTTCGGCTGTTGTCTGCTCTATGGTCGGGTTGTTGTCGCTTTGACATATTCACCATTTCCTTTCTCAATTTTATGTTGTGGTTTTTATCTAGCGCAGAAGTAACTGGTGTGTGTGTGTGTGGGGGGGGGGGGGGGGGGGGGGGGTCAGTCTGATGGGCTAAGCACAGAGTATAGAGATAACTCAAGTGAAATTAGTTAATGGCTACTGCAGTTTTTCGGTGACCTTTCCTTCCCTCATGAAATCGAGGAGTGCTTCACGTTTGCCATTATGTCTGATGCTCGAATCCGTCTCGGATGACAATTTCATGCATTTTAAGATGTTGTACTTATATATATTGAACATCAAGTTAGCCACCTCAATGCTGGTCAGCTGCACGCGTTGAAAACTGTAAGAATAACGGTGTAAATTTTCATGGATGTACTTTTACTAGTAATTTTTTAAATTGACTAAATTCGTTCTTATTTTGTACAGTTATGCCATTGTCCAAGGTTAGGGCGAGGGTTGGGATCCCGCTAACATGTTTAACCCCGAAACATTATGTATCATGGTATGTGTCTGTCCAAAGCCAGGAGCCTGTTATTCAGTGGTTGTCGTTTGTTTATGTGTTTCATATTTGTTTTTCGTTCATTTATTGTACATAAATAAAGCCGTTGGTTTTCTCGTTTGAATTGTTTTACATTGTCATATAGGGACCCTTTATAGCTAATTATGCTCATTGTTGAAGGCCGTACGGTGACCCATAGTTGTTAATTTCTGTATCATTTTTGTCTTTGTGGAGAGTTGTTTCATTGGCAACCACATCTTCTTTTTTATAATCCTGCTCGGAAGCCTACTTCCACCCCTCCCCCGTGAGTATGTTACAACAGTTAGATACATGTTATGATTGACAATTCATAACTTCTGTACTAACGGAAGAAATTTATAATGATCAAAATGAACCTGTAATTTACAAGTACACAAACAGCACAAATGAAACACAAATTCGGCGAAAATGTAATAAAAAAAATCGGTGCAAAAGAAATGCAGATCTGATCGATACAAATGATGAGTAATCACTGATAGCGTTTAATTGAATTTGCAATTTGCATACATCAGTTTATTTAAAATTAAAGATCATTTTTCTTCTGACACCCCCCCCCCCCCCCTTTTTTTTCTCTCGTTTATATGTTGTATCGAAAAGAAAGGATCTGATTCAGAATATACATCTATTTTTATCTCTGATCATGTTTCATTGAATGCAGCTGTGTACCTAGTTGCATGGGGTTGATATAAATGACATGCTAATTTGAAGTTATGTAGTACTACGTAGTTACTGATAATTGTTAAGACTGGAGCGTTGTTATAAAATTTCTATAGCAAGGTCAACATTCAAAAATTGAATGATTACCTTTGGAAGATAAAAGTTTAGTCGTATTAAGAATAGCCTGCTACAATAAAGACGCTCGAAAAGCATATTTAACTGTAGTTTTTGGGAGAGAAGTCGTCAAAATTATAAAAGAGGATGTTTAAAATTCAGAAGCGGATTTAGAAGGGGGCCAGGGATCCCCCGGGGTTTCTGGGGGGAAATGGTTGATTATCACTGTAGCATGACCAGGGCGGACCCCTCTTAGGCAGTCAGTGGGCCCCACTTATAACATTTCTTGATCCGCTAGTTAAATTCCCTATTCTTATAATGGAACTTATTAATCCAATAATCCCCAGGGGGGAAGGCTATATATATAGGAATAGCTTGAATAAGTCTTTCAAGCTTCATTAATATATGAAAAGGGTGGGAAATTTAAAACGGTCAGGGTTATTTCTAATTAAGTGTCTGATGCTAGTATTTATTGTGTTGCGGTTAAAATCACATTTGTAAATGTGTCAGATGTTTCCGGCATTATTATGAAATTTGCACCCATTTGACATCTAAAATAGACTGTTGGAATTTGCAATTGTCGATAAGCTTTGTTTTAAGAGGGAGTGGCAATGTAGCGCATATCAGATCATTATATAGGTGTAGGTCTTCATTTTGTTATACAAATATTTGGAAATATACATGGGTATATATCATGTTTAAAAAAAATATTTGAAAAGGGACAGGTCATAGGCGGATTCGGTTGGGGGGGGGGGGGGTCTTGGCCGCCGCCCCCCTCCCCGTTTTCTGGAGAAAAAAGATTTGGGTCAGTCAGCGCCCCAGTCCCCCTAATAAAAAATTAGGGATCCGCCACTGCAGGTATATGAAGTCTTATTGGCTAACATCTACCTCCAAAAAATGAACAAAATTAAAAGGGTCTTTTTGGAAAAACTTGTTTGAAATGTCTGTTTATTTTGATATTTATAAACATTAATATTTCAATAAAATCTTACTGGCAATAGGGCTTCCTTGAAAATAAATTGGAATTTTCTTTCAAATGACAGCAGGCAGATCGACAAAATTTGATCGAAACTGTACTTATTTTTTTGTCTATCTGATGAATTATATTTGGATATTTTTCATCTTCTGATACATTAGAGTTTACAAAAATTTTGAGGTCCCGCTCATTTAACGTTTTTGTTTAGAAGCAACGCAGTCGCAATAATCACACATTGCTTTTCCAATAAATTCTTCACTCTTCTTTTTGCCCCTTTTATAACTTTAATTATGAATAAATTTCAATTTGCAAAGACAATAGATAATGTTTTATCAGATAATTGTAGTAAGGCAGCAACCATTTGATTTTCTAGGGGGGGGGGGGGGGGAGGGGGGGGCAGCTGAAGGTGAAACAAACAATTTTTTTTTCTCAGGGTCCAAAACAAATTATTTTTTTCACCAAAACCTGGAAACAAACTTTTTTTTCCAAAAATCTGAATTTCTCACCCTTTTCATATATCATGAAGCATGAAATAGTGACCTATTCCAGCGGCTCATCCCTACCAGTCATTACATAGGAAGTGCCCCCCCCCTAGTCACATTGTCGATCAGACTCAATCAAAATGATTAACACAGATCGATTAAGAAACCAGAAGACGGATTTGACTCGTTTAACGAAAATGTTCGGGTGTCTATCTTGCTTGGCACTGATTCAACTTTCGATGCGATAACTTTTGAAGGTCAATAAAATTCGAATAGGGATCATGAAGAACAATCCATGCACCAGATATTCGTTGGGAAATGCTAGTATATATAGAGAGAGATCAAGATAAGTCATTATACAAATATTTTAGGTAAACGGACAGAAAGTCACAGAACAAAAGTCTAGACTCAATCGTATCGTGTTCAGTAATTGTCCGAACTCAGAAGAGTGTATATTGCCGAATTTCGTATTAATTACGGGACTGTTTCGGAACGGGTTCATCAAAGACGGTTCGTATTCGGGATGCAATCTTGACTCAGTTCGCAAAAAAAAAACACCAATGACAAATCTATCCAGATCATGCCCGTTCCACAGGACACCGTCCAAAAACACAAAACATTGTTCCGATTTTGATCCGATACTGTAACTGTTACAATGCCGTGTTTGGCGAAACCTTTTCAACTTTTGATCTTCAGTGCTGTACAACTTTGTACTTTTTCACTTTCGATCTTTTATATCTGGGCGTCACTGGTGAGTCTTGTGTGGTGACAAGGCGCGTTTTTGGCGTATTGAATTTTAAACCTGATGCTTTTTGTTATCTATTAATCGTGTTTTTCTTTGTCTAATATGTTCTCCTATTTATTTGTATTGTAGTCCTGTAATATTATGTTGTCATTTCAATATTATATTTAACTTTGCCATTAAAGTGCGAGGTTTGGCATGCCATAAAACCAGGTTCAACCCACCACTTTTATTCCCCTTTAAAAGTGTCCTGTACCAAGATGGCCATTGTTATATTATTGTTCGTTTCTGTGTGTGTTGCATTTTAACGTTGAGTCGTTTGTGTTTTCTCTTATTTTTGAGATAAGACGTGGCACGGTACTTGTCTATCCCAAATTCATGTATTTGGTTTTCATGTTATATTTGTTATTCTCGTGGTGTTTTGTCTGATGCTTGGTCCGTTTCTGTGTTGTGTCGTTGTTCTCCTCTTATCTTTAATGCGTTTCCCTTGGTTTTGGTTTGTTACCCCGATTTTGTTTTTTGTCCATGGATTTATGAGTTTTGAACAGCGGTATACTACTGTTGCCTTTATTTACAGCAGAATCTGTCACGACATAATCACGATTGAAATCCGACTGGACAAATCGAATTTGCTCAATTCCTATTAAAAGTCACCTCACTTGGACCTCTCTAAGCCGTAGGAATATGTTACGAACGTATACTACAGCGATCGGTCAATAATAGGACATTCCATGACATTGAGGATAGTAGGCCGACTTTTTTACTTTCCGTGTTTACGGTGTCTAGTCTCAAACGGGAGCAATGATCAGCGCTGTGTGAATCCCGCATCACAAAATTACCGGGAGTCCGGTTGTGTCCGTGTATATGTCCGGCCACCCAGTTTAAAAGCCCTCTCATCTGTATAATTTTTTCCAAATGTTTATCAAACTTACATGTATATCAGAGATACATCATCAGCAAGGGTCCGTACGAGGATGTCGGGGCCATATAGTTTTATCCTTGTCCGTAATTCCGTATTTTCCGTAATTTCGTTATTCCGTTATTCCGCAACAAACCATTTAACGGGTTTTTTTCTAAACGTCTTCAGATATTTGACTGGTTTTTGGTATGTGAGTTAACCATGATGAGTTACAGCTAGGTCAAGTTCAAGTTTGGTTCCGCTCCGCTAATTGTTACCGAAATTACGGGCTTTGAACTTCGATATTTGTTGAAAAGCACAATTATACATACCTTTTTTGTAAACGCTTTCAGATATGGGCTGATTTTTGGTATGTGAGTTACCCATGATGCTCAAGAATAAGTTTTGTCCAATTCGGCTATTTTTTTTCTGTAATTTCGGGCTTAGGACTTTGATAAATTTTTGAAAATCGCACTTATACCGATTTTTTTCTAGATGCTTTCAGATATTGGGCTGATTCGTGGTATGTGAGTTAACCACAATGAGTTACAGATCAAGTTTAAGTTTTGTTTTGCTCCGCTTATTTTTGCCAAAATGAAGGTTAAACAACTTTGAAAATTGTTAGAAATCAGTTATACAGACTTTTTTTCTATATGCCTCTAGAATTTGAGCTGATTTTTGATATGTAGGACTACTATTATGTTTGTGTCCACATGTGTCCACAATGTCCACATTGAAATTCCTGATTTTTCAACTTTTTTGAGACGGGGTTGTTCGTGTCGCTTTGACACTCTAGTTTTTAAAATGTGTTAGGCTTCAGAAATAATAGTTTTATGGGAATATTGCATTGTAAGCGCTCTTTTATACGCATGTACAAAAAATGACAGATATTTATGAAGCATAAATCAAAGATAGATATGAGCAATGTCTAGGACTAGTTCGAAAATATAAGTGAATGAACCTCTCTGAATTTGTACCACAAGTTTCCATACCAAACAAGAAAGGTTTTTTTTTCCGTAGAAATGATAGGGAAAATAGAGATGTTGACGAAAAATGATGCATTTACCTATCTGTTTAAAAATAATATTTTGAGCTTAAATGGTCCGGGACCCCCTTTTTTTCAACCAATTTGATTCACTCTTTGTAAAGATGAAAATATAAAAAAAAAAGTCACTTCTGACCTCGGGCTTCTGACAGAAACTTCTAATAGGACCGAGCCACCTTAAAATTGATTGACTTTTGTGATAATGGTTCCATGTTGGAATTAGGGCAAAAAGAGGAAGTGGAAACAAGTTTTTTTCTGGTATCCGAACAATAACTTGTGTATACTGAGTGTATTGAGTATATTTTTTTGAAATAGTACTACAAATATACGTACAACATTGGATTGGCTCTGTTGGTTATTGCTTAAACCGTTTAGGAGTTAGGAGAAACAAGGGGGATTTGAATGGGTTTCCTTAAAATTGCTTAAGTTATTAGTATATTGATATCTTTAACTTTGAACTAAATTTATAAAGTTACTTTACTAGAATGCATTCTCGAACCTACAACTGGGATATAAAGTTGATTCTTTGTCACGTGATCAGATAGGTACAATAGTAGATAAGGTGCACACATATATATACACATTATGTGACGTCATTGGACATATATTCGAATCCCGGCGAGGGAAGAACCAAAAATTTGCGAAAGCAAATTTACAGATCTAACATTGTTGGGTTGATGTTTAGACGAGTTATATATATATATATATATATATGCCCATAACTGCAGTGACGTCAGTTAGAACTGCTCTATACTATCTTGACAGGTTTGAACAGTTCTACGGCTAGAAAACTTTTAGACAGTTCTGTTGATAGTTCTACGGTAAGAACTGATAAAGTCACTTCTGCCGACATTTCCACGATTATAACTGATTTGGTCAGGTCTGCTCACAGTTATACGACTATAGAACTGTTTTAGACATTAGACAGTTCTATCCTAAGACTGATCGTCCTGAATATGCATGAAATATTTGCCACTGGACGTTAAGCAACCAACAATCAATCAACCCTAAGACTGATCTAGACAATTCTACCTAGAACTGATTTGGTCAGTTCTATCTAGAACTGTCCTAGGATAGATTATTCTTACAGTTCTATCGGGAGATTAGAAGTGATCTTCACTGTATGATTCCAAAAGAAGATCCTGAATTTATTGCAATTGTTTCTTTGTTTTTTTTCAAATCAGGTCGTCATAATGCACAATTATTTTTTTAAATATTCATCGTTTTTTAACTCATAGGAAATAAGAGAAAGAGATAGGCACATTTAACCTGCCCAAAACGTAAGATTGTGTTTACGATAAAAACAAATAGATAAAATAAATAATACAGCCAATTTGAGGTCCTTATTGCGGTCTGCTTTTAAGTCTTTTCGTTTTCTTTAAAAAAAAACAAATAAAATACAAAATTATGAAAAATATATAATTTAAATTTTTAACATGTTCAAGTTTAATATTACTACAGTCATTTTTAATATGAATTTTCTTAATTTACCTGTCACAGTGTTTCTGAAAAACTAATTCGCGCCAATGTAATCACAAAATGCGCGCAAATAAAATGCGCCCGCGTAACGTCCACTTACGGAAAAGCGAAATATGGTGTACAAACGAGTAACATTATTTGCGAAAGAGTCAGTAGCAAACTACGACAACTTGAAGTTGGAAAAAAGAAAAAATCCCGTTTACTTCGTGAATATTTTGAAACTTGCGCTAAAACAGCTCTTACTTTTTCTTATTGGACCCTTTTATACTAGTATGCGGCACTTTTTTTTAAGGATTATCCATCCATCCGTAAAACAGTGTTGAATATAAACAAAAAAAGAAGAAAAAGATTTTTTTATAAAATGTTATCTTAATATTTACGCTTTTCAAATGTAATGGGAGATAACTTATTTTAGAAATAAATATTTTCATCTGAAACAGATATGACTGATGACAAAATGAGTTACATCCCATTTTGAATATTATTAAAAAAACTTTAAAGTAATACGATCTTTAAGAAATATCTGACAAAGTGCACTGTACAGAAGTGCATTTCGTATACATATGATTATAATAATATACAATTACTGTCTTTTGATGAGGTAAATGTGTGGTTTTAATTGACTTTTGAAAAACTGACTGAGGCCAACGGCCGAAGTGAATATCAGTTTTTCAAAAGTCAACAAAACCACATATTTACCGACACAAAAGACAGTAAATGTTTTATTCCATATTCCGAAAGAAATGAATGCAATAGAAAATATTTACCAAAAGTAATTTTAAATCAAACGTTTTTTTTTTACCAAAATTGTACACGAAAAAGCACGCGACGTTTAGCGCGGTGAATATCCATTTTCCGCAGGTGAATATGCTTATTTATTCAAAATCCCATTCATATAGAAAAACCTACTAAAAGTTTATAAATATGGAATAACTATAATTATCACAAGGCCGTTACTAGGCATCTTATTTTAGTGAGGCAAATGATTGAGCCGAGCGAAGCGAGGCGAAAATTTTTTTTGGAGGGTATGAAATGAATGGTGCAAAATCCTGCATTCTAGGCATTTTTAGAGAGTTTGATAATGTTTTGAATTTGGACACTTTTTATATCAATTTTTCATATTTTAAGACTTTTACTAACACCAAATTTTTAACAGCTTTATCTAAATTTATATGTTAGATAATCATCCAAATATCACTGATTTGAGTCTGCTGCCAGAACATAGAACAAACATCGATTCAGAAGAGTTTGTCAAATTTTTCTATGGCCGGTTCAGTCAAATCGTTTCAGAATCATAATTTGGTCTTCTGATATCCTTATCGCGATGAACATGGAGCATGGCAAGACCGCACAATCTCTCGCCACTCATGCATGCTATTTCCAAGTTTTCAGTCGTTTCAGGGCAGTCTGTGTTTCTAAAAGTAGCACATTATCATCAACACAATGATCAATGTCTTCTTCCAATTCCTTCTCCATCAGTAATTCGGTAGCAGCTTTTGTTTGCAAAATGGAATTAAGTTTTCCTGTAAGCACCATCAGTCGCAGTTACAAAATATTAAACTCGCTTTTATGCTGACAAAGAGTAGACAAACTAGGGATATAATGAGATAACATACATGTATATGATTCTATCTATAGAGTAAGTGTATATAATATGGGTACAGGGAAATTGGAATGGAGTTTTTGACGTCTACATGTAGTTCCGTAATTTCAAATTATTTCTGGAAATAGTTGGTGGTATTTTAGTTCCAGAATCTATAAATTTAGGGGTTAGGGGTTGGGATGTCCGATTCCGAAACCCCGAATATAAAGAAACGAAATTCCGTAGTCCCGAATAAGTAAAGACAAAATCCTGTGTTAAATTAAGGTTCTACCATTCCTCAATAATATCAAATTGGAATATGGGATATTCTTTCAATTTTTAAGGTTAAAGAAACATGGATAAAAACTAATCCATGCATTCATGTTTCATATTATTTATATTTTATTTATCTGTAAAGAGAAAGATTAAAGTTCGTGAAATGAATACGCAGATAGCTCTGCCCCCTTGCGATGCCCAGTACTTGATTTGTCAAAAGTTGGTGAAACGGAGAAATGAATACGTAGACAGGACTGCCCCTTCCGAAGACCAGTACTTGATTTGTCAGTCTACTTATCGTTTTTGGATTGTTCTATTGAAGTTGTATGCAATACTCAGACTCTGTTCACAAAACAAAACCTAGTTTACTAGAATTATTCCTTCTTTACCTTCAGTGTAGCTTTTCCATAATGATTATCGTGACTAGGTTAATGTTACCGAGAAACATCACCCGTTGAGATGCTGGGTTATATCCAGGAAGAATAGTTTAAAAGGAATGATGACAAGTTATAGAAATTAAGGTTGAGGCAGAACAACAAATGACTATTATATTTATATATATGTATAAAAAAAAAAAAATCAGTGTCGAAATTTTAGTGAGGCAATTGCCTCACTTGCCTCAAGGGTAGTTACGGCCTTGTTATCAAATGGAAGAAGAATGTCAAAATGCAAAATATATTTAGTCTATAATAAGGGGGATAACCAAAACTGCTTGTTTCTAAAAATATCTTCTATTTGTGTTTATGTACTTCGATAAATACATGTTTTTTAAACTATTCATTTCTTAGTTATTCCTTATAAAACGATAAAAACAAACGATGAAATTTAGCCATTATTTATAGAGCTCTTGTTATTTGTTGTGTTTTGTATTTTCTGTTATTGAGAAAAATAAAAAGAAAACCAGAATGTCCATGGAAATCTGATGAAGACATATACTTGGTTGACAATCTCTAAAGATTTGGGGATTTTCAAGATTTGAATAATTATTTACGTTAGTTGTTGATATTTTTGCAACGAAAGATTTTCTTTTTTTTTCTTTTTGGACAATTATAATAAGCCCGATTGTAACTTTTGTCGTCTTTTTTTCTTACTAACTCTCCATTTTATTTTGTACAATATGTATTCATCTGTCGTGACAGTATTGAGCCTTAATTTGTTGACCCTTGAGAAAAAGAAGTAATCATTGAAATAAAACAAGATACTTAAACTAAACAAGTTACGGAAACTGGCATGAAATTACAAATTTACCGAACGAAAGTTTATTAGTTTAAACTTGTTATTTACTCCAAATTAAATTTCAGTTAAATTGTCTTATATTAGTAGTTTGTTAAAAAATAAACGTATGTTTAAACGAAAACTTTAACGGCGATAAACTAGATTTAAACCTTTTAAATAACAAATTTAAACTGGTATTATTTTTCAAATAAATAACAAATTTAATAACCCATAAATCGAAATTAAACTTAAGAAAATAAGAAATTTAACAAAATTATGAAACTTTAATAAACTACTGAAATAATTCTTCATAAATCAGACCTTAAATTCAAAACTAGAAATTTAATATATGAATAAATTTTGTAAACGTATCATTTCATGCAGTGGTAGAGTGGAGTGGTGGAGTGTTACTATAACAGCATAATTTTAATTTTCGGACATGATCTAAAAGTTTAAAAAGATTATGCCATGAATCTGATGTGCTACATTTCATGTGAATGACAAGATTCTTAAATACAATATTGAAATGTGTAAAATTAACTGATCATCATCGAATAAAACTATATAATTTATGTCAAACAGACAAAGTTTTGATTCTTGTTTTAAAAAGAACTTAAATGAATGATTTATTGACCTCCATAGATACATAGATCTTTTACCAAGTAAACAAGTTCAAATCTTTTTCAATTGAAATCGTTTTTTGTGTGCTAAAGACTGTTCTGTTTGTGCTGTTGTTTCGTATATGCTTGAAGTTTATAACTTTAACAAGCAAGTAAAATTATTTACACCAGAATGTCGTTAACTAAGGTAAAATTGCTGAAAGACCCGCTCCTTAATTATAGAAATATATCATTTAACATCAATCATAAATTTATGGGATGTAAATTAGATACACCTACTTGGACTAACGCCATCATGGTGCATCTTATACATTTCAGGACATCTTTAAATGTGTGTGCGATCTAGACTGCATGTTTGGAGATATCACCGTAAATCATACATCCAAAGTGATTTATATTAGTACAATGTTGAGACCAAACATCCAAATAAATTCTATAATTTTCAAAGCTATCAAAACATATCTTATAAATTGGTTTAATTTTAAATCTATTAACCTAACAACTCAACTGCACTTCATTTCCTTACTCCACATTTTCACTCCCTGACTCCAACACTCCACAACTCCACTCCACTCCACTCCACCTTTTAGCACATGCCAGTTAATTGTCAGCATTAATTTATTCAAGCTGTAATTATAAACCATATATAACATATAACATAAGATATCAAGTTCCGCCACTGATTTATAATAAGAACACGAGTTATAATATGCCGTTTTGCTCTCTTTTCGATGAAAATCCAAGTTCTGGGCAACATGATACACCAGTGTCAATCTAAATTCATCATACTAATAGCATGATAAAAAAAGCTATAAGTATATAAACAATGACAACAGCATATAGGCGGATCCAGGGGGGGGGGGGGGGCTGGGCCTCCCTTTCGTGGGAAAAATTTGGTTGATTATATAGGGAATCACTGAAGCATGACTGGAGAGGGCCCCCTCTTAGGTCAGTCAGCGGCCCCCCCCCCCCCCCCCCCTTAGGAAAAGTTCTGGATCCGCCACTGAACAGAAAAGAAATATTTCTGAAATAAATATTGTCGGATTGAGATGTATAATGCACAGATATTATACTGTTGGGTATTCGATCTGTTAGATTCAGATCTATTGTCAATGGATTTTACGGTAACAGGATGACATGTTGACTGAGCATGTTAGTTTTTAATAGCAATTTCCTGTTTATAGTTCAAAGAGTGCACTGGCCGCAGCGTGTATTGATCTTTATTGCTGAGTAGGTCAATCGGAACTGAAAGTTGTAACCTGATAACCGTTGTAAAAATACAATGGTATGCAGTTGTAAAAATTAGTCATTAGTACAATCAAAGATGATATTGTTTTACTATCTGAAAGCAAAGAGGGTCTACAAAAATCTCTTGATATTTTACATGAATATTGTTCAACATGGAATTTACAAGTTAATACTGATAAATCAAAAATTATGATATTTAATTCTAATGGCAAGACATTGTTAAACCATTTTACTTATGATAATGCATATCTTGAAACGGTAGCAAATTATTGTTACTTGGGTATTGTTTTAAAGTATAATGGCAATTTTTGCCTTGCTGTGAATACTCTAATGGAAAAAGCCAGGAAGGCATACTATAAAATAAAGAAAACTATAGGTCTCAACAACCCATGTAGACTTCTTGAAAAATTGTTTGATTGTTTAGTTACTCCCATTCTTACATATTGTAGTGAAATTTGGGGGGTGGATTCACATTTTAAAGACTCTGATCCATTTGAAAAACTTCATGTTAAATTTATCAAAGACATATTAGGGGTTCACTGTAAGGCATCTAATGATGGATGTCGAGCTGAACTTAATAGAATTCCCTTAAAAAATAAAATATTATATTCAATATTCAACTACCTGAACCATATAGTTTCTTCGGAAAATTCTTTGGCATATGATATATTCACTAAATCTGTAGATTCAAACCCTTGGGTCAAAAAGGTCAAGAGTCTTTTGAATGAACTTGGAATGTCTTATATCATCAATAACTTTAATTACGTTAAAGGTAATTTAAATTCTATTAAACAAAGAATTAATGACCAATGTTTGCAAGTTCAAAATGCAAATATATTTGAATCCAAAAAGTTAGACTTTTTCAAAAGTGTCTACATAATGGGCAGAAGACCACCCTATGTTGATATATTAAAAAACAGAAGTGACAGAGCTGCAATATGTAAGATCCGTATAAGCGCTCATACACTGATGATTGAAAGAGGGAGACATCTAAATATTCCCAGAAATGAGAGATACTGCTCTGTATGTAATTCTGGTCAAATTGAAAATGAAAAACATTTTCTTTTACATTGTGAAAAATACTCTACTGAGAGGGACATATTTTACCATAAAGTTTCAAATATAATTGTTGATCCTACAAAATTTCAAAAACATGAAAATAATATAATCTTTTTATTAAATAATAATTCATACACAATCCTAAAATTAACTTCCTCTTTCATCTCAGACAGTTTGAACCTGCGTAAAGCAGAACAAACTCTATAAAATTGCCAATAATCATTGTTCATAATATTACATATTAATATTGTCGTTATTTTCAATACTTATTTTGTTTGACCAACTATGTAATTGATATATCTTTTTCTAATCATTTACTGTTGATGATATTGATATCGTTCGATGATATTGTTCGAAATATGCCTATTGATATTCTATGCATTATTACTATTTGTATATCAGTTGTATGGGCCATTGCCAATTATTGTAATTGTGTTTGTGCCAATAAAATATTTGTATTTGTATTTTTATTTTGTATTTGTAATACATCTATGGTACAATACACTGTACAATGTCGGTTTAAAAATCGAAAATAAACAAATTAATAACGTAACGACCGTATACCTAAGTCTTTGTGACAATAATGTAGAATTAAGATATAAACACTTCAAAACAAGAAGTGTCGACGTCTTATATATAGACCATAGTCAATATTTTAATGATCCTGTATATCGGTCACGCTTGCGCTTGCGCAAGTATCGCGTATTTATCAGTGCAGCTGAACTTATTACAAATTGTCAAAGGTTAAAGATTTCATGTACTAAGTAAGACAAAACTCTTTTTTTTTTATTAAGTTGTAAAACGGAATATGTTAAGCCAAAATAACTAATGCATGTCTAAATCGATTCTTTGTTTACGTTTTAATATATTTAGTTTTATCAGTGTATCGCACGCGGCTTGTAAGCGGGAATATTATTTCACTTCTCAGCGAAGCTGTTTAATAGAGAACCTGGTTTATTACAGGAAAAAACCAAAATGACCAAAGACAGTGAAAGTTCTGTGTCTGACAATGGAGTTATAGAGAGGGGAGTGTGGTCGAGGAAGATTGAATACCTGTTATCCGTCCTCGGTTACATTGTAGGCTTAGGGAACCTGTGGCGTTTTCCTTATATTTGTCTGAGAAATGGTGGAGGTAAGTGTATTATTTGTTATGTCTTCTTTGTTTAATGAGGGTCTTGGTGGGAGTCCTTCAATTCTGTTTTCTTCTATTTTTAAGCCATTTTTCTGTGTTCTTTATAAATTTTGCCAAGTATATTATCTGTTATATATTTAAACCCTCCCATTATTCTTTATTATGATCCTATTTTTCTCTATTCTTCATATTTTTGTCCTATATTTTGCTTTATGTGTTTCCTCATTATTTTTCTATTCTGCTTACCCCTTCCGAACCCTCATTAACATGAGCAATTTCAGGTATATTAAGCTGTACACCTTTTGAAAAGTCCATTTTTGATTCAAAGAAAAGTACAAATGCTAAATTACTGAAAATGTCTGGAATTTCACCTATTTGTCTTATCAAATATTTTTCAAACGGTTAAATAGTGGAAATACATTAACTTTAGATACCAGGATCGAAATTTTATATTTGCGCAAGACGCGCGTTTCGTCTACAACAGACTCATCAGTGACGCTCAAATAAAAAAAATGTTGAAAAGGCTAAATAAAGTACGAAATTGAAGAGCATTGAGGAACAAAAATTCCTAAAAATTTCCCAAATACAGCTGAGGTAATCTATTCCTGAGGTAGAAAAGCCTTAGTATTTCAAAAACTCAAAGTTCTGTAAACATTTTATTTATAATTATGACCATATCAATATGATCAATGATATATCATGTTGCCTCTAACATCCTACAATCATTGAAAATACTGTAATTTGCAAAGTGGACTCTCGTTTTGAATTGAATATGTATATGAACTCTCGTTTTGAATAGTTATATGAACTCTCGTTTTGAATATTTATATGAACTTTAGTTTTAAATTGATTATTTCTCGTTTTAGTTTGAAGTTGTCGGTTATAAAAGCTCAGAGAGCTTATGTTTATTTGTTATGTAACATGCCGACTATAAATAAAGCTTTGAATTGAATTGAATTGAAGTTGACATGGTTGAATATTTCTTGTTTTAAATGTTTCTTTATTCTTAAATATAATGTTTCTTATTTTAAATATCCAAAGAGATTATAGATTTACTATTTTACAACTTAATCCGATGGCTGTCAAAAGTGCTAAACTTACTACACTCAACTTCAAAAGAAGCAATTATCGCTATTTTGCTAAGTTAAGCTGGAGGACAATAACCCGTTTATGATTACATATAAGATTAGACAATGATAGATATATTTCATGAGAACCTTTTATAATGTTTTAATACCCTTATCTTGGACTTAGTTTATATGTTTTGTAAACTGTTGCTGTGGGAGTCTTTCCCTAGCTTTCAAGCTGTAAACTTGTGAATAAATTTGTATATATATTTTATACGGTCTTGCGTTTAAAGCAGCCATAGTGTCGATTATAGACCTACAGACTTTAATGTAACCCGTGCCGAAGTTCACGGACTTATGCCGGAATCTCACGGGGTTATACAATTAACATGAACATCCTGGTCGAGGAGTTTAGGCTGAGAGTTTAGGTCGCTGAATACGGAAATAAATAATAAAGATTGAAAAGGTCGCTGGATAGGGTGTTGTTACCACACTGTCACAAAAGTCAGTGTTTCGAATCCCGTTAGGTGAGAACAAAAAATTGTTAACGCCAATTTGAAGATCTAACAATTTGAGACGAATTACATGTATTGTATACAATATTTTCTTTTGAAAGATCAAGTAAAAGGGAAAAAAACACAACATATAACCGAAGGAATTAACAAAATGACATTATAATTGTTGTTGTTTGGCAAAAAATAGATGTATACCAATGTCAGTTGTGAATAAATAATTGATGAGAATTTTGAAATCGTAACCCATTCGCATAACACAAGTATTCGTGAGTGTCTTCTACATTGATCCATAGAATTTCCTCTAACTAAAATAATGCATCTTTCTTAGTCCATGCAACTTTTATTATCTTTACACAATAATATGTAGATCATGTAAGTTCGGTATGCCTTTCCGTCTAGTCGAGTAGTAACATTTTGACAGGGATATGTAAGTTCGGTATGCCTTTCCGTCTTGTCGAGTAGTAACATTTTGATAGGGATATGCATCAGATACAGTTGGTATGTGACATAAAGTAAATTCTGATTCTTTATCCACAAATCGCATGTCAAAGATGTGACATACATTATAGACATAGCTCTGAGTATTTTTATGTAGTGGGTCTTTCAGTATTTAACCTAGTATTGGGATGAATAATGAGAGGCAACAGCCGTGTGTTGATGTTCAAATGTTGTAAATCCATAAAAAATGACATACATCAAGATAAACCAAGATGAACACTGGATAGTTATAGGTCTCATAACGATTGAAAATTTGATATCGCTTGATATCAACTCGAGTTATTCAATTTCAATGTGACATCATATAAGTCCTTTTCCGGCGTCAAATATAAATATCAGACATTTTAAAACTAGTTGTACACTTCAAAATGAAGAATATTATTTTGCAATAAGAAATTTTTAAGGTGAAATATGTTTTGTATATCATATTGAAGAAATCACATAATTATGTCCGTTGCCATGCAACGAGGCCCATCTTATCTTTTGAAAGTTATAAATGACCTAACGCATATTTAATGAAATATGAAGGGTCGTTCGGTTCATAATTAAAGTTTGTTCACGTACCCTGGGGTACGCGTAACTGTTTGTTCATTTACCCTCGAAGTACTCGTAACTGTTTGTTCATGTACCCTGGAAGTACTCGTAACAGTTTGTTCACGTACCCTGGGGTACGCGTAACTGTTTGTTCATGTACCCTGGAAGTACCTGTAACTGTTTGTTCATGTACCCTGGAAGTACGCGTATATGTTTGTTCATGTACCCTGGAAGTACTCGTAACTGTTTGTTCATGTACCCTGGGATACGCGTAACAGTTTGTTCATGTACCCTGGAAGTACTCGTAACTGTTTGTTCATGTACCCTGGAAGTACTCGTAACTGTTTGTTAATGTACCCTGGGGTACGCGTAACAGTTTGTTCATGTACCCTGGAAGTACTCGTAACTGTTTGTTCATGTACCCTGGAAGTACTCGTAACCGTTTGTTCATGTACCCTGGAAGTACTCGTAACTGTTTGTTCATGTACCCTGGGGTACGCGTAACAGTTTGTTCATGTGCCCTGGAATTAAAAATTGAAAAATATCGTTGAGGTGTCAAAACTCGGACCTGAACGGAATATTAAAAATCTGAATGAGCCTAAAATTCCGCTAATATTTTTATATACGAAAAATAATAAGCATAGACCAAGGATTTGTCTAACTATACAATTCATTGCAAAGACGAAAAATATCGTTGTTAACTTTTCATGTTCGATGTCATTTTGTCTCTTGTGGAGATCTGTCTCATTGGGATCACACCCTATCTTCTTTGTAATTTTTAATTGACGGAAGAGAATAAAGAATAACATTGTCTATTATAGTGTCACATATTGATTGAAACAAGGCATTCACACAATATTCATATACACACAAACAACAATCAATATCCAGCCAAAAAAATACTTATGAGACACTGATCCTTAAAATCAAAATATATACAACAAGAATGTGTCCAAAGTACACGGATGCCCCACTCCCACTATCATTTTCCATGTTCAATGGACCGCGAAATTGGATAAAAAATATAATTAGGCATTAAAATTAGAAAGATAATATCATAGGGAACATGTGTACTAAGTTTCAAGTTGATTGGACTTCAACTTCATCAAAAACTACCTTGACCAAAAACTTTAACCTGAAACATGCACTTTCATTTTCTATGTTCAGTGGACCGTGAAATTGGGGTCAAAAGTTTAATTTGGCTTTAAAATTAGAAAGATCATATCATAAGGAACATGTGTACTAAGTTTCAAGTTGATTGGACGTCAACTTCATCAAAAACTACCTTGACCAAAAACTTTAACCTGAAGCGGGACAGACGGACGGACGGACGGACGGACGCACAGACCAGAAAACATAATGCCCCTCTACTATCGTAGGTGGGGCATAAAAATATACTATTTAAACTTGTAAATAATTTCATAAAAGTTATATTCAAAATGGGACAAGTAGCTTAAAATATAAATAATTCTTAGGTTAAAAAGAAATATGTTAACTATGAAGTATGAAATACTATAAAATTTGGTAAAAATCTTATAAATAAATGCATAGTTCGTGTAACAAGATATAGTGATAATACAATTAAAAGATTAAAGTGAAATGTTTATTTAGACTAATGATCCAACAATCACCTAATAAATATCAATACAAGGTTTGAATTACATGAATTACAACCGGCACACGTTCACGTAATTAAAACATTCCAATCGACGAACACGCGTCTTTAAATTACATATAGTTTACTGGGGAAGCAATACTATTATTTTCATTTTTAAGTTTAAGACCTGCTTTGATATATATTAATGGAGTTTAAGCAAGTTGAATTAGTTTGAACAGAGACATATAATACTATTGTATTATATGTCTCTGGTTTGAATAATTTCGACGGGCAATCTTCTTTTTTTTTTCATCATCAAAAAGGTATTTTGTATTCAAATATGTTCCTGTATAAATATAAAGTCAATCGTTCTCTTCAATAGACTTTTGTCTAAAATGAAAACAAATAGAAAAAACAATGTTGTGCGATTTTAAATACATCTACCCCTTTGATCCATTCATGTCTTTTATTTCCCAGACAAGGTCCGAATTTTGTAACTCAACCATTATATTTTTTTAATTTCGATAAAATTCTTTATCATTTCAATGATATATTATACCTTACCTATAAAAAAAAATCATGTTTTAAGGAGATTGATTGAAAACAGTTAAAGAACTTGAATAAATCTGACCACAGGCTTTTCAAGCAAATTTATGTTATTTAATTTCCCTTTCAGGTCCGAGTTTTGACACCTCAACGATATTTTTTCAATATTTTTTTTTAATATTATCATTATATTGAACATTTTGTTTCACAAAGTCTAAAGTTGAAAGATAACCATTAAGTCTTAAAAAAATATTGAAGTTAGAATTAGTCCGACCATAGATTTTCAGGTCTCTTCAGGTCTTTTCATTTCTCTGTTCAGGTCCAACTTTTATAGCTTCAAAAAATATTTTTGATTTAAAAATATTTAAATTTTAATGAAATATGGAAATGAACAATTAATAAAATTCCAACTTGAAGAAATTCCATCCAATAATAAAAAAAAGTTATGGCAATTTGAATAATTTTAATCGTATACTTTCAGGTCTTTTCAGGTCTTTTCAGGTCCACTTTCAGGTCTTTAGTGTAACCCGTGAAGATTTTGACTTGATATTTGCCACATTGTTTTCACCATGACAAATTATAGATCCATCTAGAATTTTGTTCCCGTGTACTGAATTTTTAAGCGGTAGGGGACACTACAAATATTGTCATGCAATACTCCCAGAATGTTTGTTTAATTATATCATAGAGAATGTGTATTGGGAATACACATTCTTAAACAGGAAAGTGTCTGTACCAAGCCAGTCAGGACTGATATGTTAGTTGTTATCCATTCGTTTAATGTGTTTGAGCTTTTGATTTTGCCATTTGATTAAGGTTATATACTTAGATAGAATAACATGTATTTCTTCCACTTTGACTGGAAGATATTGATTCGATATTTGGTGTATTGTTTATCATGACAAATAATTGCAGATCAAGTTCCAGTTTTCTTCCAGTCTGATGATTTTGTGAAGATTTGTGGTCCCTGAACTAAGAAATTTCACTCAAATAGGACGGGCTGATAATAATGAGTATAATGGTCCTTGGACTTCTAAAAGTCACTTTAAAAATCAGCATGATCATTTTTCCACATTTTTTTCCCGTCATGCATGAAGATTTTGACTTGATATTTGCCACATTGTTTACACCATGACAAATTATAGATCCAGCTAGCATTTTGTTCAAGTGTACTGAATTTTTAACCGGTAGGGGACTATATATATACTGCCATGCAATACTCCCAGAATGTTTGTTTAATTTTATCATAAAGAATGTGTACTGGGAAATACACATTCCTACATAGGAAAATGCCTGTACCAAGTCAGGACTGAAGTGACAGTTGTTATCCATTCGTTTAATGTGTTTGAGCTTTTGATTTTGCCATTTGATTAGTCACTTTCCTTTTTGAATTTTCCTCGGAATTCTGTTTTTTGTGGTTTTACTTTTTGGATATAGGAGACAACTCTGTAAAAACTGCTTGAAATATGGCTACAACAGACAACAAAACGAAGAATACTGTTTTCGATGTAAAGCATCTGTTGCTTACATTAATGTTTAATATAAATATAAGTATAAATCAATCATTTTGCCCGAGTTTTAAAAGTATAAATCAAGTAATGAATAATATCTTCCAAATGTTATATACTTAGATAGAATAACATGTATTTCTTCCACTTTGACTGTTTAAAAAAATCTTTGAACCAAGTAAGAGTTGTAATTAGAATTGCAATTAACCAGCACAATCCAATTTGAAAGAATATGAAAAAAAGATCAATTATAAGTATACGTCCTTTGTCTTTATTTGTCAATTCAAGGAAGTACATTTTGGTCAATGTATTCGCTAATTACAGCGACTCGCAAATTGGTACTGACTTTTATATTTTGATAATTATTTCTTTCGAATATTTCAAGTATATCATCTGCATTGGATACAGAAATAAACAAACATTGCTCGCCTCGTAATCACTTTTTCACCCGGTTTAAAGTTTACAGAATGCACGTGGCGATACTCGATCTTTAGCTGAAAATGGAAGTGGCGATACATCATTTCTAGCTCGATCTTAACTGCAAATCACAGGCATTTGTCTTAATTTTTTTTATATATATATACCGTAATATAACAAGGTATATATTAAAAAAAGTGACAAGTGCCTGTGCTGCAGATGTATCATGCTATTTATGTACAACTCGAATTTTAATTGAAAGTGTAAATGGCGATGCATGTATGACAGGAACTATAACTGAAAATATGAAAATAGATATAAAATAATAAAAAAAATAATCCAAATGTTTCTTTTACTTTTAAGGTGCGTTTTTGATACCGTTTTTCATCTGTCTGGTGTTCTGTGGAATACCTTTGTTCTTTCTTGAAACAGCAGTTGGACAGTTTACTGGACAAGGTACACTTCATGTGTGGGAGGTCTGTCCAATTTTCAAAGGTAAGATTACGATCCTTTTTTTCCCTTTCCTATATAAGAGATATATTGGCATCTTCTACAAAATCGGAAAATGTCAAGCGGCGACAATATGTCTTTACTGTAAAGCTGGAATGTTACTCAAATCATGTGAAACACCGAGTAGACAGACCGCCCCAATAATCCACCAAAACACTGATAGTAAAAGAAAAATATTTATGACACTTCTTTCCACCTATTCTCTATTATTATCTGCTTATCATGTATAATCTACTTCTGTGTTCTTTGTAAATATTTATGTCATGGATATAATGACGTACATGCAACATAGTTATGTTGTATTATTTTTTAAATAGTTCTAAAAGAGTATTTATATAGGGCTGACGCTACTATTACATGTACATATACATTGTATTTTAAGAATAAAGATAGTATCAACATATAAAGGCATACCATACCTCCCAACAAGTTATATGAAATATATATTTTTTTTTAAACGAGAAATAACGCAAATAATTCAAACATGTTCAGGACGATTCCATGAGCTCCAGATTGTTGTTTAATTATTGATGTTTTTATATTCAGATCTTCTTTCATTTTTATAAGGTGAAGCCTTGAAAATCATATGTACATGAATTGAAGTTTTCTTCCCGTGTAATTCGTTCTTCAATGCCATAATATGCCGGAATGTGTCGAATACATTTTCATTTATGCAAATTTCATGATAATTTATGAAGCATTTTATTTTATTTTGCAGGAGTTGGAGTAGGTATGCTCATATCAATGACTATTTTTTGTATTTATTACAATGTTATTATGGCATGGTCACTGTATTACATAGCTAGTTCGTTTGCCGTGCCTCTTCCATGGACATCCTGTAATAATGAATGGAACAGCGAGTATTGTACAGACGACCGCAGTACTTTAAATCTGACAAGCCAAGTCATGCAGGGTATTAATTCAACTAACAGCACTCCGAATTGGATAACGGCTCAAGAAGAATTTTGGCAGTAAGTATTGATCAAGTGAGATGTTTCTTCCTCTTCTTCTATACATATCATCTTCTAATCATGGAACACCTTCTCATTGGAATAAATTACGTATGAGGAGTTATAAAAAAGTTCATGTCGCACACATAAAAAGTTTCTAGTAAAACTATGAATATATACACTAAAATCCAAAGTTCACGGATTAAAATCTAAAAAAAAGTGCATTGCTATTCGGAAAATTTTTAACACACCAATGAAAACCTACTACCTATTACGTTTTTTGTCCCCGCCGGACCGGAGGGGGCATTAAGTTTTACCCTTGTCCGTATGGCCGTGCATACATTGTACGTACGTCCGTCCGGACGTACGTCCTTAAATTGGTTTCCGTTCTCTTACTTTAGTTTGCCTCAACCAAATGTTATGAAACTTAAACACAATACTTATTACCACAAAACTCAGGTCAAGTACAATTTTGGGAACACCAAAGATCAGTAACACAATCTCAGTTAATACCGGAATCATTCTGCTTGTTACTATCTGTTTTACATACATTTGTGAACATGTGAACCTCAGCTTCATAAAATGCAGGAATTATACTTGCTTCGAATGCGATATATCGTGGGTGCGATCCACGGCCAGGTCGAACTTTGTCATTTGCTGCAGTGCAAAGTTCGCTGTCACTCTACAGTATGTATATAAGCAAGTTAACCAGTACCTTAAAAGTTAGGCTTAGCTGTTGTTTTATTAAAAAGCAGGGTTGAAATTCATATCACATTAACATATTATCGTCCTCAAATACATGTAATATCTACCTTTAGACGTTTATCATCATTATCGTCTTCGTCGTCGTCATGGTCCTTCTCCTCCTCCTCCTCTCCCTCCCCTCCCTTCTTGTGCCCTCCTTTTGATGCTTTTAGGTTATATTCCTATAATTGTAGTATTTAATTGGTTTGTGGTCCTGTATATACACTCCTTTATTTTCGGAAGCTTTTTTTTCTAATGATAGCGTGCTCACCTCGAATGTCTCAGGTCGTAGGTTCGATCTCTGGACAGGTAAAACCAAAGATCTTAAAATGGGAAACGTATCAAGAAACATAAGAAAATCATTAAACATGCATGACAATTTTGACATTGCATTTACTTTAAAACAATCGTTTAATGAATAGAACTTTGAAAACAACTATTTTTTTTACAGAGAAAGCGTGCTGGGTATGTCTTCAGGAATAGAAGAAATTGGTACTATTAATTGGAAGCTGATGCTGTGTTTACTAGGAGCATGGGTGGTTGTTGGGTTATGCATCATTAAAGGTGTAAAATCTCTTGGAAAAGTGAGTGCATTTTATTTTTGAAGAAGTGATTAAAAGAAATCTGAATTATTCGGATTGTTATAATCATGATAATTGTATACAAATTGTGGTTTGTAAATAAAATATTTTAAGTTTTCATAAACAACATAGTACATATAAACATGTTTTACCATTACTATCCATTGATGGGAAAACAAAGTTTACAATTATTCCACCTCCTCATCTGGCACGAACTATTTTTTTTAATGATAGTAATACAGGATGAAGAAAAAAGAGAATCAATGTATAAGCAATACAACATTTTAATGGAAGACCTTTGTATTGTTTTTGTGCCTGTCTGATGTTTCATGCCAAACTGATTTTTAACCGGATTTTCGAAAGAAAATCGGTTATTGATTTTGGGATGTATTGCGGGCGAGCCGGCGGGCGGCTGCCACATGTGACTAAATGAAGGTCAAGTTCTACTTTTCACAATTTGAGCTGTTGTAAACCTTTCAGTAGCAACATTTATTTTTATTAGCTCACCTGGCCCAAAGCTTTTCTCATCACTTGGCGTCTGTCGTCCGTCGTCGTCCGTCGTAGTCGCCTGTCGTCGTCCGTCGTCGTTAACGTTTACAAAAATCTTCTCCTCTGAAACTACTGGGTCAAATTTAACCATACTTGGCCACAATCATCATTGGGGTATCTAGTTTAAAAAATGTGTCCGGTGACCCGCCAAACCAACTTGGATGGCTGCCATGGCTAAAAATAGAACATAGGGGTAAAATGTATGTTTTGGCTTATAACTCTGAAATCTGACATAGGTAAAAAATTGTTTATCAAGTCAAGATCTATCTGTCCTGCAATTTTAAGATGAATCGGACAACCGGTTGTTGGGCTGCTGACCCTGAATTGGTAATTTTAAGGAAAATTTGCTGTTTTCGATTATTATCTTGAATATTATTATAGATAGAGCTAAACTGTAAACAGCAAAGTAAGATCTACAAATAAGTCAACATGACCAAAATGGTCAGTTGACCCCTTTTAAACGGACTTATTGCCCTTTATAGAAATTTTTTATCAATTTTTCGTAAATTTTTGTAATCTTCTACAAAAATCTTCTCCTCTGAAACTACTGGGCCAAATTTAACCAAACGTAGCCACAATCATTATTAGGGTATCTAGTTTAAAAAATGTGTGCGTTGACCCAGCCAACCAACCAAGATGGCCGCCATGGCTAAAAATAGAACATAGGGGTACAATTTAGATTTTGGCTTATAACTTTGAAACCAAAGCATTTAGAGCAAACCTTACAAGGGGACACATTGTTTAGCAAGTCAATATCTATCTGCCCTGAAATTTTCAGATGAATTGGACAACTTGCTGTTGGGTTGCTGCCCCAAATTGGTATTTTTTAAGGGAATTTTGCTATTTTTGGTTATTATCTTGAATACTATTATAGATAGAGATAAACTGTAAACAGCAAAAATGTTCAGCAAAATAAAATCTACAAATAGGTCAACATAACGAAAATGGCAGTTGACCCCTTAAGGAGTTATTTCCCTTGACAGTCAATTTTTAACAATTTTCATTATTTTGGTAAATCTTGGTCAGTTTTTACAAAATATTTTCCTCTGTAACTAAAGGGCCAAGTTCATTACAGATAGAGAAAATTGTAAGTAGCAAGAATGTTCAGTAAAGTAAGATCTACAAACACATCACCATCACCAAAACACAATTCTGTCATGAATCCATCTGTTTCCTTTGTTTAAAAAAGAGGGACGAAAGACACCAAAGGGACAGTCAAACTCATAAATCGAAAATAAACTGACAACGCCATGGCTAAAAATGAAAAAGACAAACAGACAAACAATAGTACACATGACACAACATAGAAAACTAAAGAATAAATATGCACATAGACCAATGTGAGCGACACAGGCTCTTAAGAGCCTCTAGTTTATTTTTTTCGGAGTTCAGTATTTTTGTGAATTGACTTTTTATTTGTTATACTTTTAGGTAGTGTATGTGACAGCTACAATACCATATATTTTACTCACTGTTATACTGGTCCGAGGACTAACACTTGATGGCTCAATAGACGGAATTAAAGTTTATCTTTCCCCAGATTTCAGCAAATTATTGGAACTTCAGGTAAATCGTTTTGTAACAAATCAACCTCTCAGCTGCTTATGTATAAATATGTTCCTTAACCCCAATTTTACTGGTACACTGATATTAGTACACTTCTTAGTATTTTGATTTTATGAAATTGACAGTGAAGAACAAATAATATTTAAGAATATATTCTGTACTGGTACACAATAGTTTTGTGCATACTGACTACTTACAGGACTTAACGATAAAATAACAAAACTTGCACATCACTACAAACCATTAAAAGTCTGAAATGGCCTATATCTGTACTCGACTGTACTGATTTTTACTTGCCCAGTCTGAATTCGTCTGAGATTTACTTGATAGTACTCGACTGTAGTCTGAACCATACTTAACAGTCTGAATGTGTACTTGACCAGTACTTAACCATTTTATACGAGTCTGAACCGTACTCGACCTAGTCTGAACCGTACTCGACCTAGTCTGAACCATACTCGACCTAGTCTGAACCATACTTGACCTAGTCTGAACCATACTCGACCAAGTCTTAACCAACCTAGACCTATTCTTTGTATCTATCAACTGAATTTTATCAATTTAGGATTTTTTTTAATAAAAATGAAATTTGAACAACAACTTGAAATTAAAAATGTATTCAATACAGTATTGAAATTAAAATTTCACAATAATCAATCATAGTATAACTTCAACTCAATATTAATCAACACTTACATAATAATATATATCAACTTTTAAAATATAAATAAAACAAGCTGATCAAATAATCTAAAAAAATGAATTGTGACTAATATTTTCAATATTATTCAAAATTTTATGAATATTTCGGAAGTATTTTAAGGTAACTGGACTATTTTCACCATTAACTTAAGCCTAGTATAGATTTATGGTGTCAGTTGAGTTCAGGTAATAATGCAGTGAATGTTTTTTTATTAAGATATATATGAAATAGTATATAAAACAACTTAATAAATTTAAAAAAAAATGAGAGCTTAATTGTTTTGTTTTATTAAACCAAGAATTTAATATAATCATGATAATAAAATTTCCATAGCAATCCTTGATAACCGTTTTAAAAAAGGAAATGTATTCTAAAGTAACAGTAAACAATTTTTTTAATTTATTTAAGTATTTTTTTGTCAAATTAACATGGCATACATAAAGCACTTTAATATGTTCTAATTACCTCAGTACATGTGTGTTTTACAGGTAAAAAGAAAGCCCTAAATTCGTGTATTACTTATCTAGTACATACATGTATATTCGAAAGGCCTTGTTATTTAATTTAAACAGGATGTTGCAATTTCGAATCAATGTTATTTAGAATTTAATACCTCTGACCAGGTGTGATCTTATTTAAGAGTTTGCCCCCAAGCAGAGGTTATACTTTATATTTCACCACTAATCAGAAAAACAATTTTATTTATCTATTTTTTTTGATAAAAGTTATATATAATATATTTTTTTTTTATCCTAAATATAATCAGAGATACATTTCTTTTATAAGGTTAAATTTTTTTATAAATTTTGTTGGCTGTTGTTATACATGTCAGTTAAAAAGAATTTTATTTTAACAGCTAAAAAAGTACAGGTTTTTGGTCTAGTATGGTTCAGACTGGTCGAGTATTGTTCAGACCTTTGGTTAAGTATGGTTTAGACTGGAAAAATAGGTCGAGTACATGTCGAGAATGGGTTAAGACTGTTTCAGACTGGTCGAGTAATAGTTCAGACTATTTTCAACGGCTAAGTTAATGGTCAAGTACGATTCAGTACAGTCAAGTATGGTTCAGACTGGGGTCGAGTAATGTCAAGTAAAAGTCAGACCAATTCAGACTGGTCGAGTAAAAATCAGTACAGTCGAGTACAGATATAGGCCATTTCAGACTTTAATGGTTTGTAGTGCATGTATTAAGTAGTTAAAAATTACATGCAGTAAAGAAGTTGTTTTGATCTCTTCATTAAATCTTTATTACAAATTATCCAGTTAATTCCAACCTGTTTCTCAGAACACACAATCTAAATGGTTACATGTATGTATGTTCTCCTAATATCATCGCTTGCAAATTGAGTACTTTTAAGAATTCATTTACACATCGTGCGTAGATTTTAGATCAATTTCATTGGTATTTGTATACTATTTCATGTATTTGTCGCATCATCGCATGCAAATTGAGTGCTTCCTTTACGAATTTATTTATACATCATGTGCCTAGGTTTTATACCAATTTCATTGGTTTTTGTGTACAATTTGTTTTATCTTTAGGTTTGGCTAGAAGCTGCAATTCAAGTGTTTTATTCTCTTGGACCTGGATGGGGACCATTATTCACTATGGCAAGTTTTAATAAGTTTAACAATAACTGTCTTCGGTAAGTATCATCTCATTTTATAAATGTCTTTAGTTGGATGTATAAAAATAGCACAAATATGTTCACTTCAAAATTGAAAACAAAACTTAAATCAAATCAAATGAAAAAGGATAAACTTTTAACCTTCATTGAATTGTGTAAAAACGAAATTTAGTTTTTACAATGCTTCTTAAATTTGTGATTTAATGAAAAACAGTAAATTTTCATTTGATTTATAAGCATACACAAATAAAACATAACACATATACACATTGTATCATTTAACCAACTAATTTGCAAATCGGTATTTTTGTCTCCCCAATTTTATCCATCTTCTTTAACATATTTGTGCTTTAATTCACTACACAAACATTACATTTATGGTGATAACATACACGTATTTACTTCTACTACTATAAAATGTAAATTCTTAACCAATAGTATTGGAGATGTATCAGCAAAAGACGATTTGTAATTTCTCTGTACTAAAAAAATATTTAAAGCCACCAAATCATGTTTTAAAAAAACAGTTTATTAATAGAATATACGTTTTTCTTTGGTTAAACAGTCCGGTATACAGGCATGGTAAAGATGATTACTAAGTATGTACTGTGTAGTCATGGTACTGATTATTACAGGTAACAAAATTAAATTCTATAATAGCAAAGATAAAACAAAGTTTGAAATAAGGTAAGTATTTTTGGACTCGACACCTTTGGACGAACCTAGTGCAACAGAACATAGAAATAAAGGTATTTATAAAAAAAGTATGTACTGAGTATTCCAGGTAAGAAAATTAATTCTATAATAGCAAAGATAATACAAAGTTTAAAAACAGGTCAGTATTTTTAAAAACAAAACTGGACACAAGACCTTTGGTCGAACCAAGTGTACACAAGAGAATATTGAAATATAGGTATTTATATAAAAAAAGTGCTTGACTGCGTAGTCAAGGTACTGAGTATTCCAGGTAAAAAACATAAGTTCTATAATAGCAAAGATAATGCAAAGTTGAAAAGAAGGATTGTACTTTTAATATTAAAACTGGCCACACCTTTAGTCGAACCTAGTGTAAGCAAACGCAGAAATATTTTTGTACAACCGGAATACTTGGTTGGTTAACTACCCAAAAAGAAATACCACAGATGGCGCGACAGGCAGTGTAAAGGGCATAACTATTTAAAAGTTGTGAAATTTCAAAAAGCCGTTTTGTCATTTAAATTACCTTTAATCCAATAGTTTGTATTGTTGGAAAATGCAAGAATGTTCCAAATTTCTAAACTATTTTGACTCCCCTTCCAAAAAAGTCATTTCCCGGCAACTGTGCATGGTAACACTTTTTCAAATAATATCTGCTCCGATACCTATTGTTGAATTTGTTTCTATGAACCCACTGATTTATGTAATACATTAAATTAAGAATGGAAATGGGGAATGTGTCAAAGAGACAACAACCCTACCATAGAACAGACAACAGCAGAAAGTCACCAATAGGTCTTCAATGCAGCGAGAAACTCCGCATCAGGAGGCGTCCTTCAGCTGGCCCCTAAACAAATAAGATAATGGACGTCATGTTTTGTGTACAATTTATCAGATTTAGTGAACCAATCAGCATAATTTGATAGAATAATAGCACTGTCAGTGGTTTGTAATATCAATGTCATATTCTAATGACTACATGCTCTTAATGAAATAACTAAGGCTCCAAACTTTTCTGGAGAATGGAAGTGTATGTAATATTTCCGATATTTTAGGTTCAAAACTTTCTGAAGAATGATAGTGCATGTATTTTTTTATGATAATTAGGTGGTTTTGGTTGTATCCATTTAAATTGCACGTTCTTGTAATTAACTATTGCAGCATACAACATAAACAGATAGTTTCGAAATTACTTAGGAAAATACAGTATTTAAAAGTAAAATCACAAAAATACTGAACTCCGAGGAAAATTAAACAATTCTTTCTATATATATGTAGATAAATTCATTTTGATTTATAACTCTTTGTGCACAAATTTAAAACATTTTCATCGAAAACTATGTATAAGATACCCCATGTCTGTTGTAGTTCATGTTCAGATCAAAATGACCATTAAAGACTGAAATTCGTTTACTAGTTTGTTTTGAATAAGATACGGCTATTTGAATTAAATGTATAAACAAAACACATTTTTCTGAGGCTCCTTGATATGAAATAATCTTTCAGTATTTTGTAAATAAACTCATCATAGATACCAGTATTTGGAATTTTGTATTTGCGCTAGACACGCGTTTGTCTACAAAAGACTCATCAGTCACGATCGAATATAATAAAAGTTGTAAAGCATTGAAGACCAAAAATTCTATAACGTTTTGCCTAATACAGCTAAGGTTATCTATTCCTGAGGTAGAAAAGTCTTAATATTTCAAACATTTTCAGTTATTGAAACAGTTAATTTATAAATGACCTTATCAATAATAATTCATGTCAACACAGAAGTGTTTATTAATGATTTACAGACGAAGTTATTATTATACAGGTTGACCTTTTTGAAGGATGCTAAACTCTTATCGTCGCTGGGCTTCTAAAATGTCGTATATGACTTTTTTGGCTAAAAATACTTTTTGACACCAATGGTCTGGGCGGGAGGAAATCTTTGGTATTACAAAATAGCATACAGTTAGACCAATCAAAATGTGTGAAATAAGACATACTACAAAATTGTGTGAAATAAGACATACTACAAAATTGCCAATGTCAGTTGTTTGTTAAGTTTGCTTCCAAAATGTTGTATGAAAACTTGAAAATCGTTGTAAAATGGCTTTGTTTTATTTCTCCGAAAATAATTTAAGTTCTTGGATAATCCAGAAATGTCAAAGTTTTTATTTCACTGCTATTTACAAATATGTTCAAGTTCACATACGACATTTTGGAAGCATGCATTTTGCCAAAATTTTCAAAGCCTGTTTGTGAGACATTTTTTTCTTGAAAATTTATAATTTACAACATTTTAGAAGCCCAGCGACGTTATGCTTATGACTACTCCGTAGTTTCCGTTCTCTAACTTGAGTTTGCCTCAACCAAATGTCTGATACTAATACTCAATACTTATTACCACAACACAACAAATATTAAGTATGAATTTTGGTGACATCACTTTACCAGTCTTTAGTGATATCCCTTTTTAACGTTAAAAGCAAGTGGCGGGTTCATCCTACGGACACATTCCTCATTTATTTCTATTACATTTCTTGCTTGAAGAAAGTACAACATAAAATCAGAGTTATTAGAAGTAATGAGTTGTGTACCCTTCGTAAATATTATTCATTTTACACTGTTAAATTGGTGGAAAAAATGTAAATATATTCTATTAAAGCTTTACTTATTTGAAATAAGATTTTTTCCTTTAAAACAAATCATGGCAAATCGTAATCAATCTTAACAAATTATATTTTATGAAGGTTTCAAATCGTGGAAAATAGTGTTTTTGTAATTCTCTCGGTCCCCTTTTTTGGGGATATATAAAAGGAACTTAGCTTGGAACTCCCTTTGATAAAAATACCCCACGCGCTTTTTTGTCAATCTTTGTCACAGAAATTGTTTTAAGAAATTCCGAAAAGACGAAGCTTCAATCCCCCATTTTTCTCTCTTCATGGAGATACTGTTTTAACGTCCCTTTTTGGTCATAGAACTTCTCAATCAAATATTTTAAAATCTTTGGCTTTCAAACGTTCATTCAAAAAAAGGTTAGAACGATAAAAATTGATAAGGATATAAATTTTACATCTTATACCGTGTTCACACAATACAATCTGCAACCAGACAACCGAGGACTAAAATGGAACAAAATGAGCGCTGAATCATTTTCATTTACTTTTGAAACTTTTGAAGAGAAAGGAAATTTCTATCTATTTTATGTTATACCAATATTGTATTATGATGATATAGTAATTTTTGTTCAAAATGCATACTATTTAAATATTTAACTATGTTTTTACAGGTATTGATCAAATTTAGAATTTTGAGGAAACGTGATATCTAGGTTTATGTTGAATTATATATCAAATTAGATATAGTCTGTCTTTAAACAATTCATTATTTAGTTCGACCTTACAGTGTAAGTTCAGCTAGAAACAGCACTAATCTTAAATACTTTAAATTAAAAAAACATGTACTGTTTATGTTTCTACATCTTGTTTCAGTGATTCAGTACTGTTATCATTAGCTGGCGAGGGAACCAGTTTATATTCAGGATTTATTATCTTCACGGTTCTCGGATTCATGTCAACATCCTTCTCACTTCCTATAGATAAACTAGTCAAGTCAGGTAAATATTAAAAATTGGAAAGAAAATGCAAACACAACCAGAAGTTATGAAATATGTTTTATTATATTCTAGTATTTTGTGTTTGAATTAACAATTTACATAACTTTGTCTCAGCCAAGACAACACGGTTAGGTGTTAAATAAAGGTCGCATAGTTAATATGCCATTAAATGAATATGAATAAAATTGTTATTACGGCTCAATGTTTTTCAAAATTGGTTTGAAAGTTTCAATACAATTGTTTCAATTATAGACACCTAAGCCTACGTATTGTATTCAATTTATCAGGAAACATCGGATCATTGTGCAAAAGCATTAACGGTACCAATTTTACTACAGCATATGCCTCTTAAGTGATGATAGACGCAATATATTTTAAAATCTAAAAAGTATTACAAACACAGAAGAGATAATAAAACAAAAAAGGTCCACAAGTGAAGTCAAACCCGGGCATGGAATTAGAACTATACAGCGTCGTCTTGATAAAAGCTTTACCCTATTTACCCGATATAAAATTTGGAAACCATGAAATAACATATTTAGCTGAAAAATTAGTTTTCAAAGTTGTATTTCATGGAGTTACGAATAGCATTAAAAATTTTATACTAGTATTTAAAACATGATGTTGTATAATGTTATAAATGAAATGTCCCAATAATTTAGTTTTTTTGAATTTGAAATGAGTTTAACATTTTCAGGTCCTGGACTGGGTTTTATTGTATACCCGGAAGCATTAGCCCAATTACCTGGACAAAATGTTTGGGCTTTTATATTTTTTGTGATGCTGTTAACAGTTGGTTTAGATAGTCAGGTATTTTGATGTTCTTAAAATAAACTTAAATTATATTCAACTTATTTTTTATCTCTTTGCTGGGTAGAATTATTTTTTTGTAATTTGTAATTGTTTCAATGAAACATTCTTGCGTATACTCGTTTTAAGTTAAACAAGTTTTTAAAACGAAACACATTGAAATTATAGTTCATAGTTCATAACTTATATAGAAACAGTAGGTGAAGACATGCAATTATTGACTATTGAGCAGTTTGTTTTCGCCTATAATAAATAGCTGCTTTTTAAAACAAGAGCCAGAACAAAAACAGAACTGAACTGACCGGCATAAACACCTTTACTAACGAGTCGTTCAGCTTTCAAAACTTTTAAAACAATGAACTTCCTCCATTAAATACGAAGTGTAATTAAAGAGAGTTGATAACTACGTCACCAGACTGACAGTCAGTTTATATCAAGCCATTTTATAACGTTCCAGTGACCTCTTCCAATTAAAAAAATCACTACCTAAAGTCATATGATATACGGAAAAGATTGAACACTAGTATGTTATATTTACACACAGGACTTTCACGAACCTAAATAGGCTTAAAGCAAGGGAATGGTGATGATATTGCAGTTTCTCATCACTTCTACACAGTGAAACATCAAACATAGAGCAATAGCTCACATCTTCCTGGCAGTTCAAAAAGGCCATATACATAAGGCCATAAGCAGTATTCTTTTGTAGGTGCCAATATGCTACTTGTGTGCATTTGCAGTTATTAAATTGGTTCTAGGACTACAGCTGGTTTGGTCTGTTCGACGCGAATACAAAATTGTGTAATGAATGCAAAGGTTCGACTTGACAGTCAAAGAAAAGATCCGTTATATGAGAAAACAGTTTAAACTGTTTTGTTGCATAATTTGTTTCATTATAGACAACATCATTTGCAGGCTTGTCAAATAACAAAAATTTATCACAAGCATATGGCCAGCACTTTTTTTATGTAGCAATATTTATATAATAATATTATATTTCAGTTCGCATATTGTGAGGCTGTTATCGTAGCTTGTACAGACAAATTTAAAAAACTAAGAAAGAGAAGAATCCTGTTTGTTGTAGCCTTTTGCATTGCAAACTTTCTTCTTGGTTTAATCATGGTTACACAGGTACTGACTATTCTTTTCATACATTTTTTTTTATCACAAATGAAAAATAAAAAAGAATAAAAATGGCTTCATAAATTTTACTTTTCTTAATTTAATTTTATCAAGAACGCGTAAGCCGTCACATATTTTTAGCGAAAGATATAACAGAAAATGCAACAGTAGTATACCACTGCTCAAAAGTCATAAATCGGTTGAGAGAAAACAAATCCGTTTAACAAAGAAAAACCTAGGGAAACACATCAACCATAAGAGGGAAACAACAAAACAACAGATACACTGAAGTGCAACAAAAAACAAACGACAATGCAATACCTGAACATAGTCAAGAATACTATTCAATAGTATATTTTCCGAATGTTTGATATCTTGTGGAATTGCAACGTCTTCTGATATAAAGAATTTATTGTATTCGTTATCATTTCGAGTTGGTTAAAAACTAACTACGGCATCATAAGGATAAATCAGTAGGCAGGAAAGAATGAGACAGTAAACTATGGTATTACATACAATTTGAAATACACTGCAAACATAACATACATAAAATAATGATTTTTGAAAAGGTTTACTGATTAAACTCGTATAACTATTTGCTGTATGTAATATTCGTGATAGCCCCTGTAAACATGTATATCATACTGTAGTGACTTCGTTCAACATTGATTATCATTTTGATCTTTGTATTTCTTCACAGGGTATATGGGCTCATTTACTTTGTCAAAGTAAGCAATCATAATGCAGCATAACCCGGGTTATGTAACTAAAGTGTAATGTATTTTATTAATCTTATCTGTCTGTTGATGTTTATTGCCAATCACAATGAATTGTAAGTCGGACAAACATTAACATACTTGTTTTAAATTTATTCATTGTATTTTGATAGATAATGATCTTTTAAAAAGACTTCTTTGACACTTTTATAGGGAGGCATATTCGTTTTCCAGTTGGTTGATTGGTACATAGCAGCATTTTCTCCGGCTGTGTTTGGACTCATTGAGTGCATAGTCTTTGGTTGGATATACGGTAATAGCAATAACGTAGTCTGATATTTCTAGACTATACATAGTACAGAATAACATTTGTATTGTTTTACACAAAGAAATTTATTTATGATGATAACAAAAAAAAACTAACAATATTTTTGGAATCAATGAAATAATAATAACACAAAAATTAAAAACAGTAAACATCGTTGCTGCTTGTACATCAATATAAGATGATTTCTAACTTAATGATTGCATACTTATTTTGTATTGTAGATTAATATAAAATTCCCTTTCCTTTATATGTTCGGCTTTGATAAATGTACAGACAATGGATACTTGTATGTTGCAAGGGGGATAACACAATGAAAAAAAAGAGTAAACAATTTAAGACTTACAGATGTCTTTTCGTTATTAGTGTCAAGTTTTTGCTTTCCAATTTACTTATATACTCTACAAATACTTGTATTAATGTATTAACTGTTATATTTAGGATTTGACAGATTCTCAAAAGATGTCCATTTAATGCTTGGTAGGGGGATACCAATGTTCTTCAGAATCTGTATTTGCTTCATAACACCTGCCATTCTGTTGGTGAGTACAACTCAATCTTATAGAACTACATATAGGTAGAATGATAATTTTATGATTTTTGTATAGCTTGCAGGTAAACATTAGTTTTGATGAATTAGTCCAACATTGTTGGTATTAAAAGGAATTAATATAATCGATACAAATTATCTTGTTTCAGAAAGGGACATTTTTTTTATCTTATATGATTTGAACGAAAAATCTGTGAAATTGATATCATCAAGATTTTTCTTGGTTCTTTTAACAAATAATTTGTTACGTTTGGTAAATGTGTTCATTTTCAACAGACAGTCTATTCCTATAAAATTAAACTCATCATAGATACTAGGATTGAAATTTTGTATTTACGACAGACGCACGTTTCGTCTACAAAAGACTTATCAGTGGCGCTCGAATAAAAAAAAAGTTTAAAAGGAAACTCGCTGATCTCCTCTTCTTTTGATAGTTGTCGATCGTCTTGTAGCTTATTTCGTATGAGCCAAATTTTGAACAGGGCAAATAGGGACTATAAAAAAAGAAAGATCAGATTTTATTTAATCCTATTACTTCGCGATATGCTATATGTCCTCTCAATAAATGGCTGAAACTTGCTTCCAATGATTACATATGACGAAATACTCTCATTTTATCAGTAGTTACAATGTTGTCAAAAATATGTTGACCTCCCAAAATGGCTACCCGAAACAAAAATTTGGTCAAATCGATTCGTGATAGCATTAAAAAATTTACCAAAATAATATGTAGTGAAAAACAAATTTGTTTGTCATTTTATCGAACAGGTTAATATTGTAGCTGTGGTTATGCTCTATAATTAAACCATTGGTCACATATTATCATTTTATCTTTCCAGGGATTGTTTGTTTACAGCTTAACATCATATAAACCCCCATCATACGGGTCTTACGAATATCCACTTTTAGCAGCAGTGTTTGGAACATTTTTGTCAATCTTACCGTTAATACCAATACCTATTTGTGCTGTTGGTATTGTTTTACATGCACCTGGAGACACCCTGAAAGATGTTAGTATTTTTTTGATATTTGTTTGAAAAATAAAAAAAAAAAAAAAATAAAAAACTGTGATCAAAACTCATGAAAACTAATATCAAAGTTCTTTTGAAAGGATACATCTTCAAGGGGCTAAGATAGTAAAAAAAAGGTTTTATATTCAAATGTTTTTTTCTATGTTCACATCAAGTGATACTTTGATGCCGTTCAGATTGACCGACATCTTATACCACAGTTTTCGTTGAAGCTCGATAGGAAATTATGTTTGGTTTTTTTTTCAAGCCAGATGAAGTCAAATGAAACCGTACAGGTTTTTATCAAGTGAGGTTACTTTGGTCATGTTGAACTTTGGGTATTGCCTTATTTGATCAAAAAAAGTCCAACTGGTGAATGAACTCATCAAAGGATTAAACAAAATTATATACGCGAGACGCGCGTTTCGTCTACAAAAGACTCATCAGTGACGCTCGAATCAAAAAATGTTTAAAAGGCAAAAATAAATGTTCTTCAAAATTGGATACCATGTCAGATGTGTTCATATGAAGGACATTTTTAAGTGTTCCTTAATGCAATTCAGATATTCAATATATCCTCGGGGCAAAGTTTATATCGAAATCGTATGGAGAAATATATTTTGACATTATTTCGCAAACAATGATCTTTAAGAGTTACTTACCAAGTGCTTCTCTTTTGCTTCTAATGAAACGTCAAATGAGGCTTCAAGGTGCTCCAAAAAATGGGTTACAATCATCAATTTTTTAAAGTTCAAATGTACCAAATAAAACGAAACTTTAGAGGGATGTTTCGAAATCATATTACAAGGGTTGATATTTTCCAAAATTTGAAAATGACGCTTACAGAGGTCAAAATGTTCTTGAAAACGCAATGACATATAATTATTAAATTTATGTTCAAGAACAGATGAAAAAGAAATTAAAAACAACCTATAATGTCTGTGTCATTTGGTCTCTTGTGGAGAGTTGTCTCATTGGCAATCATACCACATCTTCTTTTTTATACATACAGAAATCTTAATACGAAGGATACTTTCCATCTGACATTACTTTGATAAAAAGCCAAATTTTGAAGCTGTCTTTGTCTTTTGGGAAACGATTGTCTGAATTCTATCAAAACCCTGTTGTACCTGACTTGTCACCAGCTTCATTTTCGTGACCTCATACTTGCCCTTTGCGACGCACAAACAATGAAGTACAATGTTGTTCTTAGTTATGTCAAGATTTTTTAAATTTTATGTACTCAGGTATTCATCAAGTTACAATATGATGAGTACGTGTATATCCATACTTTTCAGGAAAATTATATTTTGAAAATTACATAAGTTGTGCATGGTGTAAGAAATTATCTTTTATAAAAACAGGTTCAACTTTAATAAACAACAGCTGAATAAAAACCATAGTATTGCATAATACAATGCATTGTTTAATTTCAACGTCATAATACAAAGCAATTTTGACTCTTCAATGCTCTCAAACGCTGTGATTTCATATTTTTCTTCATGTAATTTTTTTCACAACAACTATCTGGTCTTGTGCCGCAAATGTCCGGTGTTGTGGTTGCAAAGACCAAATGAGATAACGACAATCACATTATGTTCTTATATTGGTAAAAATATGTTTAAACAATTTCCAGGAATATAAAAAACTGTTTTGAAGTACAATATTTACATGTAAATTGTAATCGTTTTCATTTCAGAAAATTGCAACAGCGTTGAAACCAACTCCGAAATGGAAGCCTGTCAGTAAAGAACTTCAGGACAGTTACTATGATAGTGACAGTGAAAGTAGCAGAAGCTTGATTGAGACAATAAAGTTGAATGTTATGGGGCGAACATAATATTTCGTCAAAGACAATATTGAGATTTAAGACACGTTAAAATATGAATGTAGTGTAAAATAATTGATTATTAAATATTTTTTACCGCTCAATGGATATAAAAGTTAGTATCCATCAAATGTGTTTGTTATAAAGATGTTTAGTTTATCTCATTGATATTTAACATAGAGAGGCAAAAAGATACTATAGGGATATTATAAGTTATATGGTTCGCTACTGACCCCTAGTCCAGCCCTGCAGGCCTCAGTGACTACATTTTTTTGGTCCAGCTCGCCCTCCATTACCTTCAATGGTGCAAGCTCCCGGGTAGATTACCCGGGGACGATTTGGACGATGTCAAACGCTCAAGTACGGAATATGTATAACTCATTGACAACAACAAAAAAGTCACTGAGGCCAGGGCTTGACTATACTGACCCCCTACGGATCCATAGAGGGTTAGTAAAATCTATAGGGGGTAAGGCTGGATTTTTTTCACCTTTATGGATCCGTAGGGGGTCAGTAGTTAACCGTATAACGAATTTATCGCACGCTGCACTTTTTCTGCTGCGTTTTGTTGAAAATAAAACAATGAAACACAACAACATTCATATATGACGTCACCATTAACGCGTCATGAACCCCCTATGAAATTTATTAACCCCCTACGGTCTCATAGGGGGTCACCACGTGTCAGCGTGAAACCAAACACAACGTGATAATTTACCTGCGGCCGATTTCATCCTTATGTGTTTAAATCAATGTGTCAATGAACAAAGTTAATGAATTGATGAAACTGAATGGAGTAAAAAATCTATATTTTATACTTAAAAAAACACTTTCTGTGTGTCTGTGATTTATGTTTACACAGTTTTAGCTGCTTGATTCACATAATACACCCATTAACTCATGATAAGATTAACAATGAAAATTTGGAATGTGTTAAGAGACAACAACCCGACCAAAGAGCAAATAACAGCCGAAGACCACAAATTAGTCTTCAATACAATGAGGGAATTCAGCACCCGAAAGCGTGCTTCAGCTGGCCTCGAAACAAACATGTGTACTAGTTCAGTGATACCAAGCGTCATACGGAACTCCGAAATATACAAATGAACTAAAATTAAAAATCATACAAGACTAACAAAGGACAGGGGCTCCTGGCAGACTCAAAAATGCGGCTGGGTTTAACATGTTTTTTTGTAAAGATCTCAACCCTCCCCCTATACCTCTAGCCAATGTAGAAAAAAACAAACGCCCAGCAATACGCACAGTACAACTCAGTTTGAAAGAAGTGTCTGATTAGGTTGCTTATTCAATTTTGTTAATTTTACGAAACTATGAACAACTATGATGCAATTTGGAGGAATAGTTCGCTATAAAATCAGGTTTTCTGCTAGACATCATATATGTACGTTTCGGCGATAAAGTGTATCGACAAGTAGGCAGTATTCTCTAGGTCACTTTAATAGCAGATTTATTTCTGTATTGCTATAAATTTCAGTTTATGACCAAACGCAGTAATGACCCTTCATTGTTACGTTTGGTTGATACAATCAAGGATTTGTATAGTCTTACTATACAAATCCTTGATACAATCAACAATACCTATCGTTATCTTGATGATATGTTTGCGTTAAATAATCCAGATTTCTCCTTATATACCACCGAAAATTACTTACTTTAAACAAATCGAACATAAACAGCAGTAGTTTTCCTTTTCTAGATTTGGAATATGGTAGTTGTGTTTCAATTGTTCCGATCATTGACAGCCTTAGAAATTGGTATTTTTGTTGTACTTTTTTTTTTTACATATTTGAATCAATCTAATCGAAATGATAATCGTTGCAACGCATAGGTCTTTATTTAAAACGGTTTTGAAACAGTACTGATTTTTTTTCATATTTAGATAAAAACTAAAGTGATTGTAGTCTATCGATGTTCAAATCACGTAAATTCATTAGAACCACATAAATCAAGGTAATAAACAGGGGGGATAATAATCACAAAAAAATCAAGACATGAATGGTTCGTCGACAGGATAAGCGTTATTAACCTGCTATGCATGCATCACCCGCGATGCAAAATTCACACTCAGTCAAAATGACACGATAGGAATACGACAAAACCGGTAAAGTTACTGATCAGTCGAATATATTGATCCATTTGTACCTATAGATATAAGATCGCGAAAAAATGTCGCTTAAAAAATGATAACTCGTATGGTAAACATCCACGATAATACATAATAAAAATAATTACAGAATGTTGTTTTGTAAAATAGTTCATTTCGATATATAGCCGAAATCAGTAAAATTCTACCAAAATCACAATTTTAAGTCATCTTTCATCATAATGTTATGTTAGAAATTGTTAAAAAGACCTTTGTAAGATATGAAGTATCACATGTACTATTTCAACATCACATTCATAATCAATAAAACTCAAATATGAAAATGTTTATTTAACAAGCAGGCAGGCACATAATTAAATGTAAGAACAAAGCCACAAACCAAATTCACAAAAACAAAACACAATGAGCGAAAAAATCTCAAAAGGACTACCAAGCATTAGCATTGTTCGAGTCAATAATATTTACACAGCAAATGCTTCGTTGGAGTGTACATTTTTGATAACTTGTTTAGCTTACTATAAAACCAGGTTCAATCCACCATTTTTTACATCAGAAAATGTCTGTACTAATGACAGGTGATATCCAATCTTGATGTTTTTGAGCTTTTATTTCGATATTTGAATTTCCGTTTTGAATTTTACTCGGAGTTCGGTATTCCTGTTATTTTACTTTTTGTGACATATTATGATTATTACATTTCTTAATATATCATAGGTATAAATTAAGTAAATGATATGACAGAAATATGATAATTTATAAATGAATTTGAGCATGAATACATATTTCCACGCTAATATGACATTTACGTAATGGCTAAGTGTTACAAGATTTTGGAAAATATGTAAAATTAAGGTAGATGGGGTGTCTAAATTATAATCCATAGAATCTTTTAATAATTTGCCAAAATGTAGTTCATATCCTGCTTGTTTAAAAACATTAATAAAAAGAATGGGTCACCGGACTTATTTTCACGCTACAGGTTGTTCAAAATTGTCAAGATTTTGTATAGATTATGCATGGAAAACCCATTTTTCCGCCATAAAACGCAAACCACACCATAGAATTTTGAGATAAAATATGAGAAGATAGCTTCAATATTATGCTTTCAGATAAGAAAAAGAAAAAATGGGGTCACCGGACTCGTTTTCTTGCTACAAGTAAAAATGGGTAAATTCCTAACACATTCCATTGTAAAAGTAACACTATCTAGATTATCTGCCCTTGCATTTGAGTTGCCTCCCCTTATTTGACAAAGTTGGAAAAAAATGAATCAAACAAAAGAATTCTTATTTTTGTAAAATACAATCATAAATATGATCAAACATGGCATTTTCTATATTATAATGAAAATTCTTACACATGAATTACCTACTACTATAAAAATTTGCACATTTCATCAAAGATCTAGACCTTGTTTTCTAGTATTTCAAAATCCAAGATGGAGGAAGACACCCTATCTACCTTAAGGAATGTGTTTCCCTCACGCAAAGCTCTGTTTCCTTGCCTAGTTTTGGCTATACATGTTTGTCCTTTCTTGGTGTATAGCTCTTTATATTTTATTAAGCTGTGGATTTTCAAATATTATTGGAGTTTTCAAGTTCAAACTCCTCTTGATGTAATGGGATCCTCGTATTTTGGTAAAATGTCACATGATTTCCATAAATATACTCAAAACGTAAAGCTTTCATGATAATAATAATTAAATCATATTGAATAAGTTTTCATATTTCATTAAAAATTCATTGCAAAATTTCACTTTTATTCAGAATTTAACCAAAAACAAATAGATTTGTGTATGAAATACCATTTAGTATATTTACTAGTTTTCAATAAGAATGTCTTTCTAGACAATTGGTATTTTTTTCAAAATCAAGCAGAATTGTCGTGTATAGTCATCTTTAGCAATTATGCCTGAGTTTTGAAAATAGATTGGTTTTGACAAAACGTTTAGGAATTTTGGTCCTCAATGCTCTTCAACTTTGTACTTTATTTGGCCTTTTTAACTTTTTTGGATTCGAGCGTCACTGATGAGTCTTTTGTAGACGAAACGCGCGTCTGGCGTATATACAAAATTTAGTCCTGGTATCTATGATGAGTTTATTGACATAAATAAATATCAACTGCTGTACTGTTAAAATACGTAGTTTGTCCAGAGAGAAAAAACAATAATATAATAAACAGTGCATTTTTTTATAAACAAGCATACATAATATTGCATAATGTATCTTAGTAAACAAAGTACTTTAACACTAGTAGAGAACTAACTCAATTAACTTTGAGGTATAAACTGTCAAAATACATACATTGGTACGCCAATAATATAATAAACAGTGCATTTTTTTTTAACCTGCTTGCTGTTTACAATCAGTATAAACAAGCAAATGTCTGCATCTTTTTTTTTGTGTTTGGCAAGTGCAAACTCATTAGTATTGTTGCTGTGTTATCTACATCCTAATCAGGTCGATTGAAGATGTCAAACAGAAAACAAGAAGTTAATCACGAGCGGAAAAAATACGATGTGTTACCATGGTTACGTAAACGAGCAATACATTTATTTTACATTTTGGAAAAACATTTATTCTATGTTAATCTAAGAACAAAAAACGAACGTCTGAGACGGAAAGAAAACACTTTCTTTTTTTTGCTTTTAAACTTCAATCGACTTAAATTTATATTAAGATGATATCTTTAATAGCTGTGCAGTTGTGTTATTTTCTATTGACCACAAATGCCTATGTGGAGGACTGTATTTGACAGCAATGTTCGGAAGTTGTATCCATTCCTCTATTGGATAACATGAAAGCCACACTGAAAGCTGACCTGGACGTTTCCGAACTTAATAAAATTTTGCATAATTATATTCAACAAGAAGTGATTAAAGCTGTCAAAGGAACGTTTGACACTCAAATGGAGAGAGCTACTGAACAAATTACAGACAACGTGACAAGATTAACCCAGTCTAATGTGAATGCTGTAGTTGAGAAATTTCAAGGTATAGTAATTTGCGTTGCATTAGTTATAAAAAAAGTCACCCAGTAAACGCAATTTGTATCTTTTTATTTTAGTCCTACTCACTTTTCTTGACACTCGAAGACTGATTTGATATCACACAAATTACTTTACAAAACATTTTTATAACAAAACCTATCAACATGTTTAGATAATATATTGACAAAAGAAGCGTCAAAAGTTAGTATTTTAGAACTTGGTATCGCTGTCTAGACATTTTTCTACACTTTTCTATTTAGAATATTGTGAAATTTTAAAATCTAATTTATCACAAATTGTTGAAACTCAATCCCACAAAAAAAATGGAAGTATCTTATATTCCTGATATGCGAGGTTTGTCGATTGAAAGACCATTTGATATCATTAATGTATGGCTTACTTGTCAGTTACTGTCTTCTAAAAAATGTAAATCATATGATAGAGCAATGTCTAAAGACGGAACATCTAAAAATCTGATGTATAATGTCGAGTAGGCAGAGTGTTGGAAAATACTTTAAGACCCCCCCCCCCCTAAAAAAAATTAAAAAAAGAAAATAAACAAAAACGATTAAAAAAAATTTATAAAAACTGTCACAAAATCAGTATCAATTTGAACGGTCGAATTTATCAATTTGTGTTTTAGAACACTTATTCCAGATCACTGATTTTGCAATATTTAATTTTTGAGAATTCCATTCGTAAATGCCATCTTCTTCTTCTTCTTCATCTTCATAATTCCCTCCTGTTTAGCAGCACTCGGATGAGACCGATGAATATCTCTATGAACAGAAACATGAGATTCGATGTGACACAATTCACTATGCTTATTTTCCGCTTTATTCATTAAGATTTCTGTTGGATTCAACATTTTGATGTCGCATTCTCTGAATCTCTTTATTCCTACAAAAGATGTTTACATTTCACATCCAATTTTTTATGGAAATATTCTTTATAAAGCACAAAAATGTCAGTATTCACCTCAGAAACTAACAAAACCTTTAAATAGACTTATCAAGAAGGGATATAGTTACGATACTGTTGTCAGGTCACTAAAGATTGCTTATTTTGGCGTTAATATTGATTCACTTATAGGGTCTTTGCATCGGAACACATTTAAAAAAAACCCAGTTGTTGGCATGACACGGGTTATGTTCTTCTCATATATGTTATGATGGTATGATACTAAACCCTAACGGGAAGGATTGTGCCTGATATTCATATGATGAAATCATAATCTTTCAATCAGTTTAATTGAAGTCTTGTCCCGCTTTGAACACGTGGTGGAACTTGTTATGTATTATGAGTCACGTTAATTATTTTAACCTTGATAACTGTGACGTCATCATTCTTTCTTTACCACGTACGATACAGCAGAGGGAAGACGCAAAAAATTGGGTTCCGTATGAATTAACTAATGTTTGTTTCAAAAGTTTCAAAAGTTAATAATATTTCTTTGATTTGGTATATGAAATGGATGTCTTTCAAAAAATCTTATTTTACTGAAAAGGTTCGGAAAGTTTGAAAGATAGGAAAAGCACATGGTTTTGATCCAGTATAAAATAGAGTTAAAGATTTTATATCTTTTGTTGTTTCTTCTGTAAAGAGTTTCTAAATATTTCATTGTAAATTTTTAATTGTTGGTTTAATTCAGTGGAAATCATGAATTATATTTCCAAAAATAGAAATTTTAACAGACCCGTAATTTCAGATAAAAACTGCGCACATGGTTTTAAAGACACGTGTCGCATGGACGTCTGCGATTTTAAAACTATCGTTATATGAAATGTTTCATCTGCTACACAGCAAGCAATTTAAAGAGAAACCAATAATGAATAAATGTATGAAGTTTATAAAATATACAGATCTAACATTGTTGGGTTGATGTTTAGACGAGTTGTATAGATATTATAACTTTTCAACGGTCGTTTCACTAATATTATTGTAGTAATTTTTCAGTTTTAAAAACCAAACATCTTATGGAAATCGGGAAAGCAGATCGTATGTCACAAAGGCCCTCTAAAAGTCCTTATAAATGCAGCCAAAGGCAAAGGCCTGAAAGGGTACAGCAGAGGGGCGTACCGACACCGTTGGGAAACAGATCTAGCAATGTCGTTGGACAGCATACTTCCACGCAAGTTTTAGCTACATGTATAATGACTCCAGAACTTAGGAATGAAGTTGTTCAGATTGTCAATGGCAATGCCCTTATTCACTCTCCAGCTACTGTTAGTGTTACATCTCCTGACTCAGTCAATGAAAGGCAACAATCGAATACAGGTATAACACAAAGTTCTAATATTTGCCAATAACTAGTGCAAATGATAATCTATGTTTAAATGTTTCACAAAACTCGGATCAAAATAATTAATGGTGAATATGTAGATTTAGGTATATATTATTGCTTTAATACAAATTCAGGCACAGAACAGTAGATACAAATGGACAGCTGATTATCCAACTAAACTAAGTAAAAAGATTACTGATATTAACACGTGGATAGATGCTTTCCTTATTTACATAAGTATTTATGTTGGTGTACATTTAGAAGATGCACCTAACTTAACCGAATACATACATGTTAAAATATTTTGTGTATCCGTGTTTCCAGTGCAAAATTTACAAAATCTCTCATTAGAGGGTATTGTTGGTCTTGCATACCTACCAGTTTCTATTGATAATGAGTGTGCACTTATTCTTAATTTAGTGATAAATAAAAAGTTAACCACAGTTTCCATCTTTTATCTTAGATAGTTCAAATTTAATTTAATTTTGTAGAAATCTTCTAGTTTCTGTTTGAAATTACTATTACAATGCTTGTGAAAGGGTATTCCAATATATTTCATTAATTCAGATAATTTATTAGACCACAAATTTTCTCTGTACTAAGTTGATATTTTAATAGGATTGATTGATTGTTGGTTGCTTAATGTCCAGTGGCAAATATTTCAGGCATATCTATCAGGACGAATATTTACACAGTGTCTGTAAATTGTGTCATTTTAGGATAATTTAGTTTGTATCAAGCGGATACATTGTTATGACACAGTGTCTGTAAATTATGTCTTTTTAGAATAACTTAGTTTGTATCAAGGAGATATTCTGGTAGGACACAGTGTCTGTAAATTGTTTCTTTTTAGGATAATCTAGTTTGTATCAATTAGATCCATTGATAGGACAAAGTGTCTGTAAATTGTGTCTTTTAAGGATAATATAGTTTGTATCAAGTAGATACATTGATATGACACAGTGTCTGTAAATTGTGTCTTTTAAGGATATTTTAGTTTGTATCAAGTAGATATGTTGATAGGACAGTGTCTGTAAATTGTGTCTTTTAAGGATAATATAGTTTGTATCAAGTAGATATGTTGATAGGACAGTGTCTGTAAATTGTGTCTTTTAAGGATAATATAGTTTGTATCAAGTAGATATGTTGATAGGACATAGTGTGTTTAATTGTGTCTTTAAAGGATAATATAGTTTGTATCAAGTAGATATGTTGATAGGACACAGTGTCTGTAAATTGTGTCTTTTAAGGATAATATAGTTTGTATCAAGTAGATATGTTGATAGGACAGTGTCTGTAAATTGTGTCTTTTAAGGATAATATAGTTTGTTTCAAGTAGATATGTTGATAGGACACAGTGTCTGTAAATTGTGTCTTTTTAGGATAATTTAGTTTGTATCAAGTAGATACATTGATATGACACAGTGTCTGTAAATTGTGTCTTTTTAGGATAATTTAGTTTGTATCAAGTAGATACATTGATAGGACAGTGTCTGTAAATTGTGTCTTTTAAGAATAATTTAGTTTATATCAAGTAGATATGTTGATAGGATAGTGTCTGTAAATTGTGTTTTTTAAGGATAATTTAGTTTGTATCAAGTAGATATGTTGATAGGATACAGTGTCTGTAAATTGTGTCTTTTAAGGATAATATAGTTTGTATCAAGTAGATATGTTGATAGGACACAGTGTCTGTAAATTGTGTCTTTTAAGGATAATATAGTTTGTATCAAGTAGATATGTTGATAGGACACAGTGTCTGTAAATTGTGTCTTTTAAGGATAATTTAGTTTGTATCAAGTAGATATGTTGATAGGATACAGTGTCTGTAAATTGTGTCTTTTAAGGATAATTTAGTTTGTATCAAGTAGATATGTTGATAGGATACAGTGTGTGTAAATTGTGTCTTTTAAGGATAATTGAGTTTGTATCAAGTAGATACATTGATATGACACAGGGTCTGTAAATTGTGTCTTTTAAGGATATTTTAGTTTGTATCAAGTAGATACATTGATATGACACAGTGTCTGTAAATTGTGTCTTTTAAGGATAATTTAGTTTGTATCAAGTAGATACATTGATAGGACACAGTGTCTGTAAATTGTGTCGTTTAAGGATAATTTAGTTTGTATCAAGTAGATACATTGATATGACACAGTGTCTGTAAATTGTGTCGTTTAAGGATAATTTAGTTTGTATCAAGTAGATACATTGATAGGACAAAGTGTCTGTAAATTGTGTCTTTTAAGGATAATTTAGTTTGTATCTAGTAGATACATTGATATGACACAGTGTCTGTAAATTGTGTCGTTTAAGGATAATTTAGTTTGTATCAAGTAGATACATTGATATGACACAGTGTCTGTAAATTATGTCTTTTAAGGATAATTTAGTTTGTATCAAGTAGATACATTGTTAAGAAACAGTGTCTGTAAATTGTGTCTTATGAGGATAATTTAGTTTGTATCAAGTAGATACATTGATAGGACAAAGTGTCTGTAAATTGTGTCTTTTAAGGATAATTTAGTTTGTATCAAGTAGATACATTGATAAGACACAGTGTCTGTAAATTGTGTCGTTTAAGGATGATTTAGTTTGTATCAAGTAGATACATTGATATGACACAGTGTCTGTTAATTATGTCTTTTAAGGATAATTTAGTTTGTATCGAGTAGATACATTGAAAAGACACAATGTCTGTAAATTGTGTATTTTAAGGATAATTTAGTTTGTATCAAGTAGATACATTGATAGGACACAGTGTATGTAAATTGTGTATTTTAAGGATAATTTAGTTTGTATCAAGTAGATACATTGATAGGACACAGTGTCTGTAAATTGTGTATTTTAAGGATAATTTAGTTTGTATAAAGTAGATACATTGATAGGACACAGTGTCTGTATTTTAAGGATAATTTAGTTTGTATCAAGTAGATACATTGATAGGACACGGCGTCTGTAAATTGTGTATTTTAAGGATAATTTAGTTTGTATCAAGTAGATACATTGATAGGACACAGTGTCTGTAAATTGTTCCTTTTTAGTATTTTTGATTTGTATCAAGTAGATACATCAGAAACATAGTGTACATGTCTAGTGGCTTTCGAAGCGTTCCGTAAATTGTATAATTATGATATCATTTGGCCACCACTTTTAGAATCACTTAAGGCATTTTTTATTGCATGCAACTATATTTATTGCTTATATGTCACTTGAAACAAATTAAATGGGTTTATAGGACAGCTAACTGTTATCCGTAAAGAAAGATCACGTTGCAAAATTTTGCTATTATTGTTATCCCATTCTCAAAAACGGATCAATGTTGTCATGGTACATGTATAGAAATAACAGAAACTAAACTAGAATATTGTCTAATTTATTTGTTAAAAATATGAAATGCAAAGACCACAGGTTAAAGTCCCCTTATTCTCTGACTTTGGTGACAAGTACCAGTGTTCATGTGTTCTAAGTTTTAAAAGTTTGAATACATGTAGGAATAATGGATTCAGTTTCATTTTGAATCGGAGATATGGTAAAAACCAATAAGCATGAATAAAGCTGCCACAAGAATGTACACCTTTGCCGCTTAGCTATATATACAATTGGGAGGTTGTTACATAAAATAGCCTGAAATATATAATAAGCCCGATATATTCACATCTGACGGCGTTACTTTATCTCATGTGGGCAATTGTTTTTTTTTTTCTTATTTCATTACAGGGTAATTTAAATATAAATATATGTGTGTGGTCATTTAAAAGTACGGTCACGGCTGGTGTGTTGTGTCGCTACCGCATTTGTGGCGGTGGTCGAACTCAGTGTCCAATAACTCTTGGCATAGCCACTGAATTCGACCATGTGGCGAAAATAGCGACACAACATCTACAAATATATTATGCTTCTTATAATGGAATTATGTATCCGCTGAGCTTCTGTTTCCCAGGGCCAGCATCCGATATATTTTGGAAGCAATAATGTTAATAAGGATATTATATTGATATATAAGGAAATGACATTATAAGGAATAACAATAAGGTGGAAATAAGGAATAAGAATAATGTGGAAATAAGGAATAAGGAATGGACAATAATGTGGAAATAAGGAATAAGGAATGGACAATAATGTGGAAATAAGGAATAAGGAATGGACAATAATGTGGAAATAAGGAATAAGGAATGGACTATAAGGTTTAATTATATATACTAGGGACTTGCCAATTATGTTTCTCGGCAGTCCCATTCTTTGTCAAGCCGTGGCCGTACAATTTTGTACTTTTGCCAAATAAAATATTTCTTACTTTATATATTTGTATGTCATTTGGCCCCACGTTGTCTCAGATAATAAGATTTATTCCTATGAAGAATAAATCCGGTTATCGGAGGAAAGTGGGCTTACGTTTTGGGAGTTGTCCCGCTTTGAACACGTGGTGGAACTTGTTATGTATTATGAGTCACGTTAATTATTTTAACCTTGATAACTGTGACGTCATCATTCTTTCTTTACCACGTACGATACAGCAGAGGGAAGACGCAAAAAATTGGGTTCCGTATGCATTAACTAATGTTTGTTTCAAAAGTTACCCACCCACCCACCACTTAGATAAAAGACATACTCCTAAAATGTAGTTAATATACATGTGTTAAATGTTATATTATGTTATATCATGTTGTTCGTTTTTCTGCTGTTTTTGTTCTATTTTTCAGGTTGAAATGACTGGTAGCTTATTCCGATTGTAATCCCAATCCTTCGTCACGGCTTCAGACAAAGACTCCGACCATTGTAATCCCAATCCTTCGTCACGGCTTCAGACAAAGACTCCGACCATTGTAATCCCAATCCTTCGTCACGGCTTCAGACAAAGACTCCGACCATTGTAATCCCAATCCTTCGTCACGGCTTCAGACAAAGACTCCGACCATTTAATGGCGAAAATAGCGACACAACATCTACAAATATATTATGCTTCTTATAATGGAATTATGTATCCGCTGAGCTTCTTTTTCCCCAGGGCCAGCATCCGATATATTTTGGAAGCAATAATGTTAATAAGGATATTATATTGATATATAAGGAAATGACATTATAAGGAATAACAATAAGGTGGAAATAAGGAATAAGAATAATGTGGAAATAAGGAATAAGGAATGGACAATAATGTGGAAATAAGGAATAAGGAATGGACAATAATGTGGAAATAAGGAATAAGGAATGGACAATAATGTGGAAATAAGGAATAAGGAATGGACTATAAGGTTTAATTATATATACTAGGGACTTGCCAATTATGTTTCTCGGCAGTCCCATTCTTTGTCAAGCCGTGGCCGTACAATTTTGTACTTTTGCCAAATAAAATATTTCTTACATTATATATTTGTATGTCATTTGGCCCCACGTTGTCTCAGATAATTATATTCAACAAGAAGTGATTAAAGCTGTCAAAGGAACGTTTGACACTCAAATGGAGAGAGCTACTGAACAAATTACAGACAACGTGACAAGATTAACCCAGTCTAATGTGAATGCTGTAGTTGAGAAATTTCAAGGTATAGTAATTTGCGTTGCATTAGTTATAAAAAAAGTCACCCAGTAAACGCAATTTGTATCTTTTTATTTTAGTCCTACTCACTTTTCTTGACACTCGAAGACTGATTTGATATCACACAAATTACTTTACAAAACATTTTTATAACAAAACCTATCAACATGTTTAGATAATATATTGACAAAAGAAGCGTCAAAAGTTAGTATTTTAGAACTTGGTATCGCTGTCTAGACATTTTTCTACACTTTTCTATTTAGAATATTGTGAAATTTTAAAATCTAATTTATCACAAATTGTTGAAACTCAATCCCACAAAAAAAATGGAAGTATCTTATATTCCTGATATGCGAGGTTTGTCGATTGAAAGACCATTTGATATCATTAATGTATGGCTTACTTGTCAGTTACTGTCTTCTAAAAAATGTAAATCATATGATAGAGCAATGTCTAAAGACGGAACATCTAAAAATCTGATGTATAATGTCGAGTAGGCAGAGTGTTGGAAAATACTTTAAGACCCCCCCCCCCCCTAAAAAAAATTAAAAAAAGAAAATAAACAAAAACGATTAAAAGAAATTTATAAAAACTGTCACAAAATCAGTATCAATTTGAACGGTCGAATTTATCAATTTGTGTTTTAGAACACTTATTCCAGATCACTGATTTTGCAATATTTAATTTTTGAGAATTCCATTCGTAAATGCCATCTTCTTCTTCTTCTTCATCTTCATAATTCCCTCCTGTTTAGCAGCACTCGGATGAGACCGATGAATATCTCTATGAACAGAAACATGAGATTCGATGTGACACAATTCACTATGCTTATTTTCCGCTTTATTCATTAAGATTTCTGTTGGATTCAACATTTTGATGTCGCATTCTCTGAATCTCTTTATTCCTACAAAAGATGTTTACATTTCACATCCAATTTTTTATGGAAATATTCTTTATAAAGCACAAAAATGTCAGTATTCACCTCAGAAACTAACAAAACCTTTAAATAGACTTATCAAGAAGGGATATAGTTACGATACTGTTGTCAGGTCACTAAAGATTGCTTATTTTGGCGTTAATATTGATTCACTTATAGGGTCTTTGCATCGGAACACATTTAAAAAAAACCCAGTTGTTGGCATGACACGGGTTATGTTCTTCTCATATATGTTATGATGGTATGATACTAAACCCCTAACGGGAAGGATTGTGCCTGATATTCATATGATGAAATCATAATCTTTCAATCAGTTTAATTGAAGTCTGGACTGCTAGTAGTCTGTTGTTATTTATGTATTATTGTCATTTTGTTTATTTTCTTTGGTTACATCTTCTGACATCAGACTCGGACTTCTCTTGAATTGAATTTTAAATGTGCGTATTGTTATGCATTTACTTTTCTACATTGGCTAGAGGAATAGGGGGAGGGTTGAGATCTCATAAACATGTTTAACCCCGCCGCATTTTTGCGCCTGTCCCAAGTCAGGAGCCTCTGGCCTTTGTTAGTCTTGTATTTTTTTAATTTTAGTTTCTTGTGTACAATTCGGAAATTAGTATGGCGTTCATTATCACTGAACTAGTATATATTTGTTTAGGGGCCAGCTGAAGGACGCCTCCGGGTGGGAGAATGTCTCGCTACATTGAAGACCTGTTAGTGACCTTCTGCTGTTGTTTTTTCTATGGTCGGGTTGTTGTCTCTTTGACACATTCCCCATTTCCATTCTCAATTTTATTAATTTATGAAGAGCAATACCCCAATAAAATACTTTAATATTTCAAAAGTGTTAATCTTACTATACAATGTACAATAAAAAAAAACCCACCAAACTCGGAAGAAAATTAAAAACGTAAAGTCCTCAATCAAATAACATAATCAATCGCTCAAACACATCAAACGAATGGATATTCCGGACTTGGTACCGGCATTTATATGTAAAAAAAAATTAGAATTGTACCAAGTTTTATAAATATGTTTTCCAGACAAACTTTTGATATTGTACGGTAATACTGCTGTTTACGTAGGCCTAATTAATTGTTTGTTTAATATCTGTTTTGTTTTGTTTCTTACCTTTATTTTATTGTCTTTCACTCAAAAACGTGCAATGTAATTAACCAAAATTCTAAATGTTTCCTTCAACAATTAAAAAGCTATTATTTAGGAAATAATGAAATTAAAGAAAACTGGTCCCAAAACATATTTCTACATACTAACGTGCATGTTTGATTGAAACACGATCTTAATGTCTAATCTTATAGATCAAGTGAGAACATGTTAAGTGCACATATATATGAATTATCCATGTACCTTATTTCTATGTTAAACGCTTAATGTTCTAAAACATAATTACAATATAATTATTTGTTTGATTTCTTTCAGATTGCGAGTGTCAGAAAAGGTTTATTGGATTTTCAGCCTATATGTCTGACGGTTATGTGGTAGCTCATAGTCAATCTTTGACCCAGAGGAGTACGTTGATTTTTGACAAAACTGAAACCAACACAGCTTCTGTTTATAGCGAGAAAACAGGTGTCTTCACAGCACCATCTAGCGGAATGTATGCCTTTACCTGGACAATATGTGTAGATTCTAGAATTAAAGATGAAGATATTGGGGAGTTCGGAACACAGTTGATTGTTGATGGACAGATTTGTGGAGCGCTACATGCAGATACAGAAAAATCCGCTGATGACGAATGTTCTACGGGATTTATAATCAAAAATGTTAAAAACAATGCTTATTTGAGAAATATTTATGCGCACCAAGGTGCCATTCTAAGCAGAGCAGATCGTACACGAACAACATTCTCAGGATGGAAACTCAACTAATCAATTTATATCAAGGTGAAAAACAGATCGTAAAAAAGATCGTATAACATATAAGACTATTAGCAAATTGTAAATTGTTGAAAATAAACTCATCATAGATACCAGGATTGAAATTTTATATTTACGCCAGACGCGCGTTTCGTCTACAAAAGACTCATCCGTGACGCCCGAATAAAAAATTATTAAAAAGGCTGAATCAAGTACGAAGTTGAGGAGCTTTGAGGACCAAAACATTCTAAAAGTTTTGTTGAACTCTTAGTACTACGACTGGATATCTTAACTTAAGTGGTTTAATGTATATCAGAACTTTAATCGGTAACAATGCATCCAGAACAACTAAATGCATTTAAGAAACAATCTCATTTTAAGATGAAAAAATGTCGCAAAATTATAAAATGTGTATTATGTTTGTCAAATAATACTAAAAAGTAATAGACACACTCGTTTTGAGTTCTTAAGTATAACAGTTGAGGAAACATAATGCATTGTTCTTTTACAAAAAAATGCTATAGAGTACACGAGATCATCCCCAGTTTTTTTGTGAGGTTCGTGAAGCCCTGTCTGTAGTTTTCAAAGCTGGCTCTATAGCTAGTTAAACCTCTCACTTGTATTAAAGCCGCGTCAAATTGTAAAGAAAAAAACAAAAACAAAAAACCACGAATGATACCACATGTGGGGCAGAATAAATTTACCCGAGCAGCTGAGATAACCCCTGTCTCTGGTGGTACCCCCAAAAATGTATGTGTGCTCAATGTGGTTTCTGATGTGGTGTTTAAAATACTGTTGTTCGTGTTTTGCCCTTTTCCATTTTTTTACCATGACATTCGTAGGTTATTTTTAACTCATAAGTTTAAATATACCTTTGGTATCTTTTGCCTCTCTTTCATGTTTTGGTTCAAAACTATTCATAACTTGTAAGCGCTTGAAACAAAATAACCGTAAAAACTGAATTCGAAATATAGCATTGTAAATTTAGACCTAAAAATAAATATCTACCGTCATTCGAAAACACATTTAGTCAAAATGTAAAACTATGGAATAGACTCGGTTTATTTACAGATCAGACGAGAAATATATATATATGTTTTTGTAAGCATCTCCTGATTTGTATGCATAACGGTTAACCCACCATGCGAATTCGTACTCAGTCAAAATGTCACAAACGGTTAAATTCAAGCTCAGACCAATAAACTAGTATCTAAGGATCAAAGACTACAATAACATGTTAGTAATGAGTTGAGATACGTCGGATTTGTCATATGACGCGTGAGGGTGATGAACAAACTGAGTCCATTTCAGTCGTTCATTTTTTTACAACCCCAGTGTCGATGCCGCTACTGGTACATGATTCATCCCCAAGGATTTAAATCAGCTCAGTAGTTAATACGGAACATATAGCAGACATATAGGTAGAGCAATATCATATTGATCTAAACTGTTAGATATTTTAATAATTTTATCTGTTTCTAAAACACTCCTTGAGGAATTTTCATAACGTTGATTTATATTCCTATAAATAAGCTCGTCTTAGATATCAAGGTTAAAGTTTTGAACGCCAGACAGTCCATGATAGGTTTGTATTTCAAATGTAGTTTACTGCATGTTCTTGCAAAACTCAAGTCACACTTTAAAGAAGTAGAAGGATTTTTTTTTACTTTCTCTGACAGAAAAGAGCTTCGGACACATGAAATTTATTACATGTTGTGTTCATTTTCATTTTTTTTATATACATTTCTTGAACCAATATAAATGAAAAAAAGAAAACTAAGTAAATAATTTAATATATATCTAATAGATATCAATCGAATTCATTTGTATAGGCATATACAACAGAAAACGTGGTATGATTGCCAATGAGACAACTTTCCACAAGAGACCAAATGACACAGAAATTTACAACTATATGTCACCATACGGCCTTCAACAATGAGTAAAGTTCATACCGCAAAGTCAGCTATAAAAGACCACGAAATGAAAAATGTAAAACAATTCAAACCAGAAAACTAACGGCCTAATTTATGTACAAAAGAAAATGAACGAAAAACAATTATGTTACAAATCAACAAACAAAAATCCCTGAATTACAGACTCCTGACTAGGGACAGGCACATACATACATACAGAATGTGTCGTGGTTAGACATGTTAGCGGGATCCAAATCCTTCCCCTAACCTGGAACAGTGGTGAAATAGTACAACATTAGAACGAACTATAAATGTCAGTTGAAAAAGCTCATCAGATGGATACAAATAGAAATACATCTAACAAACAGAGTGGACGTGGCCGGGTACTTGTATATCCCAACAACAAAAAGACATTAAATTCAGAACTGAAAGTACTCGCAGTTACTGACAGTTAGTTCAAAGCCACTAACAACTAATAAAAAAAATCATGCATCTAATAATAAATTATCAATCAGTACACATTTAAAATCTTATGGATTTAGTGTAAAGACGTCAGAAGCAGTCAGGTTTCTGAATGTTAATTTAAGTTACCTATAGAAGCCCTAGACATAGATTAAGTACGCGATACAAAGTATATGTAGAACGCTATGAAGCAAAGCTATGTCCAATTATCAGCTGTTCATGGTGTGACCGGGAACAATTATTCTCAAAATGAAAAGTTTCATCGTTCACCGTTTATATACATGTTGTATTGGTATCAAAATTTAAATGATTTTCCACTTCATTGAAAACATGTACCAAGTATTCTTCCAAAATTTGTCGTTTCAAATTATTTAAATTTTATAGTAATTGTATGTTAAAGATTACACATACCGATGGGTAAATGTGAATAAAATTAACATTTTAGTCTTTTTATTTATTTTATTTCTTTTTCTTTTTTCTTTTCTCAAACATTAAAGCAATTTTAGATGTTGGATATAAATGTGATTTATATAGACATCCCTGAAACGCTTCGATTAGTTCTATAGATAAACATGTATTTCTAAAGAATTTTAATGACATGTTACTATAAGATATAAACTTAAAAGTCGTTTTATACTTTCGGTAAGTGCAACAGTGTACCTACAATGTACCTACGAGCCAAAATTTAAAAAAACTAGTTATAGGATAAATTGATAAAACAAACTGCGATATTTAGTGTACGTGTTCCAATACGTGTTTGGTTGGATAATCATAATGTTTCCATATATAGGACTAGAAAAAGTTTGAAACAAAGACTATCATTTCTTGGTATGTTGGCAAAAAATGCTTTTAAAAGCTTGGCTTCAAAAATCGTTAGTGAAAGGACATAAAATTGCCTCGGGAAATTTGTAGACCTTAACTGGGGTAAAGCTAATGACCGTAACTGCATTCACAGTCATCCCAAGATGTCGGATGAAAAAATAGGTCAGTATCTGTAGTGTCTGTTAAAGTTTTTCTATATCTTTTTCTTTTCAAAGCATACGTTGGTACAAAGTAAATTAATAAAAGATTCACACGGAAATAACAAATTACTACCGAGAAATGTGTATGAAACAGGAAATTGGATTTGAAAAAATCGCTTAGATGGCCGTAAATCGGTATTACAATATTTTCACGATGACCGTAACATATAACTAGGATGACCGTGATTGGTAAAAAGATGACCATAATTTGTAATGCCCGCGTCACACTGTCCCGATTTTTACGCCGATGGCAACACGATAATGGAAATTTTCAAAATCGGGACTGATCGTATCCAGATCGGGCTATTCGTAGTGCATCTTTAACCATCGTAGAACCATCGGCCACTTTTTCTAGCCTTCGGGGACAACTTCGGGAAGGGTTCTAAATTTTTTAACATGTTAAAAAATCCCCGAAGGTGCGTCCGATGTTGAGGGTTCGTATTGAGTTCGTATCACCATCCTCACTATCGTAATGTCACCGGGAATCCATCTTTGCACATCGTATTGCATTCGTGTTGTCATCGTTTCCATCGGGCAGTTTTGACATTACGATGTCTACACGAATGAATCACGAAGATACCCGAAGGTCTTACGATGGCATTACGACTTCGTGAAGACCTCGTAATCCCGTCGTGTTGCCATCGAATAAAAGCACGAAGGCGACAAGATGGAACTACGACGGCAATAAATCCAGCTAAATGTAAGTTGATTTTCGCGTTAAAATACATTTAAAGTGCCATGCGCGATATGCACTGGTCAGTCTAATATGACAGTTAAGAAAGACGTTCACAAAACATGGAGCTCATATCATATGATTCTATGAGAACAAGAAAGGCGACAGCGTTGTTTCTATTAATTCATATGGAACAAGAAGAGCAGCCATTACAGGCTCAGGATTTACTTTTACAAATAAAATATTATTTTTTGTCAATTTTCCATATCTAGTAACATAATGAAAATCATAAAAGCGCCTCGTACACCAACACTGCAGGTACACGTATATAGGGAAACCAACTTTTTCTTCATTATTCTGATTTTTTATGTATCGTCTGAGTTGTTGTCACACGAATGTTTACTCCATAACCATTTTGTTTTCTATATGTCATATTTTGCCGCATTTGTTGCTTTCCCCATATCCTTCCTTTTTTTTATTATTATGATATTCTCCTGGAAAGAGCTCTTTTTGAATAAAAGGGATCAACGAACCCATTACCTTACCTTTAAGATAGATCAGTAAACATGGGCATAATTATGGGTGATTATCCAGACTAGTGCACACATTTTACAGTTCAAACAAGGCAATGCTGAGCGTGGCATCCCCTCGTATGTAACAAATTGGGGACAAATATGGACACTATATTTGTATATACACATGCAGAAAATGGTAAATTGAATATGCATATTTGATACATAAACGTTTTTTCTAGAAATCAACCAAAACATTCAGTAACTGGAAATACCTTTAATATTGTCTTCAGAACCAGCAGGTAAAAAAATGAGCAACCAATTCCTGTGTTTTATGCTATTTCAAGGAGAAAAAACAAGTCCATCTGCATGACCTTGACCTTTGGCCTTGAACGTAAAAAATGTCAGATCATTACAAGGAGGAACAATATACCAAATGTGGTTAAAATCTTTTGAAGCATATTGGTTTTAGAGTGTCCACAAGGGTGATATTGCCTTGTATTACAACTGCCACTGTGACCTCGACCTTTGAACTTTAAAGTCAATAGCGCTTAAGATATTCTTAACGAGTAACACCATACCAAGTTTTGAGCATTTTGGGTCTAGAGTGTCAATAACAATTTTATATACACGCAACTTACATGTAGTAGGTGAGAGGATAATAAACTAAGTTTTATAAGAATTAGACAAAAAGATCGATTTCCCGCCATGCATGGCAGACTTGTACAGAAACGATATGTTGTCGAAATTCTGTTCGTATCTTTTAGACATCGTATGGCCATCGCGCCATCATCGTAATCCGTCGTGTAGCCTTCGTAATCCATCGCGTAGCCTTTGTGATCCATCGTGTAGGCTTCGGCTGAGATATGAAGCTTAAATACCCGTATTCGGTTAACCTTCGTATGTCCATCTTTTGCTATCGTATATAATTTCGGCACCATCGTATAGACTTCGTTATTCATCGTACTTTCTTCGGTCACTTTTTGGTATTTTAACGAGATCGGGACCAACTTCGTACGAACTTACAATTTTCGCATTCGGGTGTCCATCGTATATAAAAATCGGGACAGTGTGACGCGGGCATAATGGATGACAGTAATATATAAAATAAAAGGATGACCGTAACTTTTAAAGGATGATCATCAATTCTAAGAAATATCCGTATTTGTATTACCTTAAGTTTTTTGTAATATGAGGAAGGCTTAAATGCCAGCTTTATACCAAGACAATGTACTATATATTGAATGGTTGTTGGTTGCTTAACGTCCAGTGGCAAATATTTTCATGTATGTTCAGGACGATTGTCATAGGCTCCATTAACATATAGTTTTTGTCTAAAATAGAATAACAAGTTCAGATGGAAATGTTTAGGGAACGATCATTGAACTTCAAAAGGCAGGAGGGGGTATGGTATTTTTCATTTTTATAAAAAAAAAAATATTCAGTTCCAAATTGATGGAAAAAACATCTGTTCAAGCAGAGGACAAAAAAAATATTTTGAATCCAGATCTTCACCAAAAACGATTTTATCTTTCAGATAAATATGCAAAATAAATTTTACTTTTATATATATAAAAACATTTAAAACTTCCTGAACTGCACAGGTAAGTCTGTACACAGTAGTTTTTTAGGTGAAAATACGGCCCTACATGTATTTGCCAATTTGCTGTGATGAACCTTAATACTAGTGTTAAATTTTGACTAAATAATTTTAATTGATAGCGCTGAAGGGCTTCGGTGAAAAAACTCGAACAAAAACACATTCGTATTCCTGATCATCTCCAGTTTGTGAGTTCTACATCAATTTCATGTACTAATTCAGAGTCAGTTTTATGTCTTTTCTTGCATATATTTTTTTTGTAAGCTTACTTTTCAAGTTTTTACATAAAAGCAAAATTAAATTGAGAATGGAAATGGGAAATACAAGCATGTCAAAAACTTGCTTTCGAATAATGCTTAATCATGTCGTAGCTGTTTTCAAGAACACACATTTGGTTTCCAGACAATATCTTTAGTATAAGTGCATGGATCTCTATGGAATTGTACTAGAAGGTTCAATACACAAAAAGGAGATTAGAATTGATTTTTGGGTTATGGTACAACATTTTTTGGGGGGTTTTACTTTGTTTTTTTACAAAATATTTGGTTTTTCTTTAAAAATTTACCATATTTACATTGATTATTACTCATCTAGTATGTATAGATGCAACAAATACTTATTTGGCAGGAGATGCACACAAAATAGGGTGGTTTAATTATTTTATCTGTAACTTTTGCATTTTTTCCTACGATGTGTACTCCTTGATAATGTCGACTTCAGTATCATGATAAAGAAAATATATTTGGTAAGTATATTCACAATTGACATGCGCCAGTGCGCTGCAAATGGATATTCTTTCCCTTTAATTCCCAAAATTGCACATGATTTTTTTCTCTCAAAGAAGCGCATGACACATGAATTATTTGGTAAATAAAACACTTGTCATTGTTTGAAACTTTCAGTAATAAAAATTTAGTTAACCATTTATTGAATGTTTCATTGATTGTGTGAAAATTTTAACAGAAAATGTACAAAACGCTTGATATAATTGCATTATCTGCAGAATTATTGATAACTTTCCTCACTATATATTCACAAGAACATATAACCAACATATCGTCAATGCTTTTCTAAATCTGAGTTTTATACATATACTGGCATGGCTGGTGCTGTTCCAAGTTGTCTTCTTTTTTTGTTTTTAAGAAGTATTTGTTTAACCTGTTCAGTCACTATAAAGTGTTACAATTCTTATTTAGACGCAACACATAAATAGTGACCAAAAAGGTACCGCTTTCACATGAGAGAAGCTAGAAAAAAAATGTACACATTTTCAATATTTTTGTAGGACTATCATATAAAATTAAAGAGATATGTAGTTAGAGACTGCTGCTGAACAGAAATGTTTGGGTTCACCTGAAACCTGTTTTAAAATAATCCATATTGAAGTTTGAAGGGTCCAATATTAAAATGTTTGATTTCAACTGACTTAAAAAATTTGGTGTTTTTATATGCTAAATATACATAAATTTGTGGTTGTATCAGGCTGTGCGTGGCAAATTATTTTAATGCCTTTAGGTTTGTACTTTTTTTTTTCGTCATGAAAATAAATTTGTAGTTGTGAAGTTGCCAACATGAGAGTTCCCAAATTGCACCTAAAAAATGTATATTGTCAGTTTTTTCACCAACTTTTTTTATGAACCAGACAAAAGTCCATTCTGTGCCTATTAAATAATTTTATAGACTATCCTTGAATTGTTTCAATAGTTACACCAATTTAATTTTTAGTCCAGGTAGAGTCATAGAAAAATGGGTTTTAACTGTAATTGATTATGTAATGAGGTCAGTACCCAAATTCCATACATCATTACATGTTTAATTTCAAATCCTTAAAACTGGAATATAAAGCAGATGTTTTGTTTTATTTCTTCAAATACTTTGAACAATATGACAATTTAATTTGCTCATTTTAAATAGATAATAATTAGACAACTTCACATGGTGAAAGGAAACTTGTAAGATTTCAACAGCTTTTTATGTTGAATAGGTGCAATTTGGTTACTGAGAGCAATTTTGGTACCGTGATGTTATATAACCATAAGTGTGTATTGCTAAATAGGTTGAAATGTAAACCTGGCATAGTGATAAAGCACTTGATAGAGTGAAAATGTTTTGATCAGGTTTAAACTGACGCATAAAATATGCAGGCGACTACTGCAGCTGGAATTTTAAAGGATGTAGCCCACATACTTCCAAGTAACATGCCCTGTATATACCTATCAAAGTCATGGTATTATCATGGGTTATCATATTAACTCCATCTTCACATAAAATCCAATTTTGGACAATAGTTGTTGCACACAAATTTTATATAGTCTGTACTTACATGTACTACTCAGACTCAAGTCTCCTCATGATTAAACTTAAGAGAGAGAAAACAAAACAGTTTCCATCTCCTGGGACTGTATAAGGTAGATATCTGATATGTGACATAATCAGTAAAAAGATTTGTTGAGAGTTTGCCAAAGAAAGTATATGTATCTGTATATGATCTTCACCTCCTTTATAGATCAGTGATTTCTCACTAAAGTATAAATAGTTCATGTATCTATCCACCACAATGTTAAAAATAATCCATCACCAGTTATATAACATCATGTACATTTGGCTAAAAACACATTTTCTATATACAGTCAATAAAAGTGTCTCTCTATATACTTGTTATTTCATCGTTATTTAAAACTCATATTTGTGATATTTATAAAAACTGTAATAAAAGCTAAAATTCTGAGTTTATTTATATATAGCCTATTTAAAATTAATAAGATCTAGTTCAATCGGATAACATTAAAATAATATTCAATATTAAAATTTAAAATAGGGTATAGTTAAAAACTTAGCTTTGATAAGTATTTAAATAGATGAGTTCTAAATTAGTATATTTAAGGGGTAATGCTAACTTGAGAGGTTTTAATTCTTTCTTTTCTCAAAGGACCCTATCATATCCTGTATCATATCAGACAGCATCCTATATCTTGCTCTATGAATGTTAAATACATATCTGCGACACTGAAATTCCAATGCAGATAACATTTTGATGTTTATTTTTCTGTTGCTATGTCCAACTTTTCCGTAAGAAGATAAGAGCAGTCCAGTATAATTTTGATTTTATCATTTTCAGTAAGGTATTCCATTTCTCTATTTGTCAGATTATGATATTCCTTCTGAAGATCTTCTAAAGACGCTTTTCTGGTTGTTTCTAACAATGTACATTTCAGTAAAAAGTGAGGTAAATCTTCAGTTGTAATTTGTAGTGTTCATTACAACTGTATTCATAAGCCATGTCTAGATTAGTGCCTATTTCATTAATTAAATGTATTTGAAATTGAAACGACCAATGTACAGAACAATTAAGAAGATTGTAAATTATTTGAATATTTTTTTTGTTTTAAACTTTTGTTAAGTTTTGAATTAGTAGTACGGTGACCAAGTAAGGAAAAGTCGCTTATTTAAGGAGTTTAATCGTCATTCGGACTATATGGCTACAAATCACAGTATTGGTTGTTAAAAGGTTAAACTTTACATTTTGACTTGTCGTCAAAAAATCGTACGGTGCAATTTTTGTGAAATGAGTTTTTAAGTAAGTTAATTTACTCGAAAGAAAAATTGACTTTGAAATGTTTTGAGGTTCACATTGTAAAAGAATATCCGTGATATGGTTTCTGTTAATATATACTTTGTTGTTACGCCTTATTTTAACGATTGCAAACAAAGTTTAGCAAAATTAATCCGTTATTAAAGAGTTTTTGTAAAAGTTTGATACTACGAATATTGGGCATTTACTAGAGTACGTTTCAACTCAATTTCCTCATTTGTTTTTACGCAAAATGTAAAATAATCAACATTTATATAATATTTCATACCTTTAATAATCAATAATATCAAATTCATTTATCTCAGAAGCATTATTTAAGCAATTCAAGCCAGGCACAAGTCCTAACGCTCAGATGAGGGAGCTATTCGAAGCCCATATACAGCCTTTTATAGATACATATAAGCCATTTGATTGTGTTGTATCACTTATATTCGAATACTGAAATGTGTTCCTCGAAACAATAAACAGTTTGCTGTCAAATGTTATAGCAGAATAAAGGCAACAGTAGTATACCGATGTTCAAAACTCATAAATCGATAGAAAAAAACAACAAATCCGGGTCACAAACCAAAAACCGAGGGAAACGCATTAAATATAAGAGAATGACGACACAACATTAAAATGTAACACACACAGAAACGAACTAAGCATTAGACACAATCCGATGAGAATAACAAATATAAGGAGAGGGTAGCTGGTCACTTTCTTGAGATCGTCAATTCAAATGTGACCGTATTTTTTTGTAACCAACCGTACCAACTACTGAAGGTGTATGCCAGTTTACATACTCGATATGCTTCAACTTTCTGAGAATATTGAGCACCTTTTATAGATGGTGACTTTGCTTTTAGACAGACTCCTAGACATTTCAATGGTATATGGACCGACATGGCAACCACAAAGACCGTTATAATAGCCTCAAGGGGATCCGGTTGCGATGTATAGGCATAACAAATTAAAAGTCTGCGCTTGTAAGATGGACCCTTACTAGACATTTCCTGAAATCCCTTAGTCGTGTAATGCTGGAAAGATGCAAATTCACACGAGGAAACAAAACCAACAGCAATGAAAGGAGATGAAGATAGATATAGGACGATGTGGTATGAGTGCAAATGAGGCAACTCTCTATCCAAGTAACAATTAAAAGTTAAGCATTATAGGTCAAGGTATGACCGTTAACCCTGAGCCTTGGATCACACCGAATAGCAAGTTACAAAGGCCCACAAAAATTATTAGTGTAAAACCATTCAAACGGGAAGACCAACGATTTAATCTATATATACAAACTAGAAACGAGAAACCCCCATGAACCACATGAACAGACGACAACCACTCAACATCAGATTCCTGACTTAGGACAGGTGCAAATAGTTGCAGCGGGATTTAACGTTTTAATGGTAATAAACCGTCTCCTTTATCGGAAAAAAACATGTTATTGTCATATTAAACCATCTGAATGAACCATGACTTATTCCTTTGAAGTGGTGTCCCATCCTCCATGTCTTATAATTTCTTTTCTGGAATGCATACTACAATAAATTCAAGATTTTTTGCTCACAGCTTGTGCACTTTCTCGACCTTCTTTTGTACCATCACTCAAACTTACATCAGATATGGTATGGAATTGATTCAATGTATTGATGTTAAGAAAAGTAAAACATTCGGTGACCTTGCAGCTGATAATAACAAAAATATGTCTCTTAATACTTTTCTATAGCGTACACAGTAGCAGATATTTTTGACCGCTACGACATGAACAACTCTATAAAGTCTTCTGAAAGGAAACTACGAACAAAGACTACAGCTTCCACCAAAGTGTATCAGATTACTAGTATTTAAGGGAGAAGTATTCCTGATTGGAAGAAGTTTCTTTCTGTTAAAGAACACAAGCAGGCTCTCCTTAATTTCTTTTGTAGTTTTATTCGTCAAAACTTTGACAAATCCCCTATGATTCCACTTGATTATGACCTTTACTTAGCCGGAACGTTTGTAAGCCCCAAAATTGTCAAAGTTATTTAATTCAACACAACTTTGACAGACGTTTAAGGAATGGGAAAGAGCAGAAGAACAATCATACGAAGGAATGTGATTGTTTTGTGCGTTCACTGTACCAACATATGACACATACAAACGAGCTATGGGCGCAGATCGGGATCATAAGCAGAGTAAATGGTGGGGGAATATTTTTTCTCGTTTTCCAACTAAGTGACTTTCCTCAACCATTTGTAAACTATTGCCTCCTGTACATGCACTTACAGGATGCCACACAGCTTCGTCTCTGTTTTGAGTAGGTTAACAAACTGTCTACAAGACGTTGAAGAACACGCACGACTTTTTCATAGGTTTTCAGAGCTTCGTTAATATTAACAGAGATGAAGCCTTTGTTTGGGTATGAAAGTTAATTTCAAAGCTTTATTATCAGAAAAATCTCTTTAAAATCATTCCATCATGATATTTAAACAATAAGCGTCAAACTTGCCACCAGTGAAGATGTGAGTTATGTCAGGTTACCTCCTTAATTGTGAAGCGGAACAACATTTGGACCGCATTACACATTGCTGAGCCCCCTATTCCGTCACACTTAGAATATATACGATCGGTGCGAGTTATATGATTCATTACACCCAGTGTATTTTAAAGGGCAGGTGTCAGCAGAATTCTTGCAGAATCTTGTGTTTTCATGTGAGGGAAAATCGTTATGAAAAAGTCATTATTTGGTTCACAACAAAACCTGATATGTTCAGAGTTCGCTCCTGTAAAGGATTAGAATAATGTAGAAATTATTTCCAATCACGTTACCTGACAGACGAACCAGAGCATATACTACGGCTTAATTTTGTTGTGTGGATCTCTTTGATTGGATTTTTGAATTGTAACTTTTTTTCGAGGTATTGAGTGGTTTTTAATGAGCTTTTGCAAATTATACCTAAATGATAGTAGGCTTCAGGTAAAAAAAATATTTATTATCTATTGCTGAAGTTGAATATCAGCCAGCAAGGTTAAAACTTTAACTTTAATAGAATATGCGTTGATCTTTTATAATAAAACAAGTGTTTGAAAAACGCCAATTTCAGAATAAATCAATGTCCTTATTTCCTTATTTTTACATTTTCGAGATAATTCATTGCAAATTGATTTGAAAAAAATGTTTGTTTCTGAAATTTAACCATAATTGTTGTAGAAATCTTCAAATTTTGAAAATATGGAGAAAAAAATTAATAACAGAATTTGATCTTTGACCTTATTTTATGTAAAACTGTTACCACATTTCCTTTTGACGACATCGATATTTCAAAAGTACTCATTTTTCCGAATCCAATGATATATAATATAGCCATATAGTATGTTTGACGATTAAATCTAAAAAATATTGTGTCTGGTCACCGTACTATAGTCTGTGTGTTACATAAATAACCGTGATCAAATTCAACAGTATAACCATAAACCAACGTCATTATCACTGTTCCTTGATATGGGGAATTATGTGGCAGATGAGCATAAGTAGTCATGGTCAACCAGTGCACCGGAGTTTACCCCACATGCTGCATGGCCAGGCATTATAAAAAAAATCCTGAACTGTATTGCTTGCAGAGGTTTTTTCTGTGTTTCCATGACTAAACGGAACTTTTACTCTTAATATGTTATCATTAATTATAATAGTGTGACTTTTAAATGAAGTACCTGTGATTATTTAGGAAATTTGTTTTAACCTCACTGCTAATGGAAAGATCAGCAGACAAAACATGGCGTCAGATGTTGTTGTCCAAACTTCGGTTACTTCCATGGTACAATAAAATTATAATAAACTACACAAGTTACCAAAATATGAATTCTTGTTTTGTAAATAATTAAAATTCATGTCGTATTTAACAATGAAATTATTCAGATCTGTCCCTTTTTTCAAGTTCGCGTTGAAACGTTAAATTCGGCAGCCATTAAAAAAAAATTAATCGTACGAGATTTAACGAGAGTGACGAAACTTTTTAGATGGGTCGTGTAGAGAGAGTTATCGTTCTTTATTTCAAAACGGTGCTTCTACCATAAGTGCCAGCTTTACCAGCTAAAGCTGGCATATCAAATAATTAATCGTGTTAGTATAACGTATTTATAAGAAAGACAGCATTGTCTATAGGTAGAAGAAATAAGACGTGCTTCAAATACAAGATAGTTCACCATGTGTAGCCTCCAACTACAGGCCAAAAGATTTTTTTTATTTCTGGGATTCCTTATCATGACATATAATAAATACACCTTTTTAAAAATGTCAATGCATGTACACCCATTGATATTATATCGTTTCAACTACCATTGCAAATGTTCTTTATTTCAGATAAGTACATGTCTTATCATTATACCACCTGCAAATTCACCTCATCGAATGTAGACATCATTTTGATACACACTATAGACAATCATGTTGGTCCACAAACATTCAGTTTTAGAAAGAAAGTTTTGGATGAAAACACTGGTCATGCTGCATATCGGTCCGTACATTTTGGAGTTGAAGTAACAAAACTTAAAATGATGTTAGGGAAAGGTTATAAGCCAAATATAAATTTAGAAGAACAAAATATATCATTAAAGGAGTTAACTTTTTTAAAGAGGTTATAAAGCTGAAGGAATATCAGCTGAAAACGCACCAATCAAACCAACTGAATGCAGAATAAATTTTGCAGTTCCATCGGATCCGGTGTTGTCAGGGGAATGTGTTAGTTTTCTGGCAGATGTTAAGATTTTAATCTGCTTCCTCTGGAACCATACACATGGGCTCGATTACCGGATATTCATATGTTTATTTATGGGGTTTTTTTCTACAACTTTTTTTCGAATCTGTCAATTTGTATTAATATGTTAACATCGTTATCATCAATATTTAATCATTTACGAGAAATATGCAATTTACTATCATTGTCATAAACTCAAAATACGGAAGTTAATTAAACATATTTATATTCGCTAATCGAGCCCCTTTTGAGACAAACTCAACAAAAAGCTATGAATACAATATTTCTTAAAATTGACGGTCATCCTTTAAAAGTTACGGTTATCTTTTACAAATTACGGTCATCTTTTAACCAATTACGGTCACCCTTGTTATGAATCGCTGATCCTATTACGATCATCTCGATAATGATTAGCGATTTTTTTCAAATCCAATTTCCTGTTTCATACACATTTCTCGGTAGTAATTTGTGATTTCCGTGTGAATCTTTTATAAATTTACATTGTACCAATGTATGCTTTGTAAAGAAAATGATATAGAAACACTTTAACAGACAATACAGATACTTGAGTGATGTCTTTTCAAGAGATGGTACTTTCCAAACGGCATTCGAGGGAACATAAACGGTGGAATGAACACACTCACCATCTGCATCTTAGTTACATGCACGCCAATATATTTTACAGTAATGGAATTTTTGCTTGTGAGACAGCTGTATTGTCTGTTGTTGATTGCCTTTGGTTGCACGTTTATGTCGGAGGTGGTCGGAAAAGTCGAGTGTTGATGGTTGAAGTGGTCTGCTGTATTGAAAATATTTAAGTTATACCTGTTCACCCTTTATAACCCCGATACAGATGAAACCGGACGTTGACGCGTTCGAATCGAACACACCGTGTAACACTGAGTTCAGACAGTAAGGAATTAATACTTTTAAAAAGAATCCAATATCTATTCTTCGATTATTTTGCTCCAATATATTCTTTGCCATAATACTCATTAGTTACTAAAAGGTTTTTCAAATATGTGACATTTTTATATACAAACATAAAAAAACGCACGACGATATCGATGATAAAACGTGCTTGGTATTTTTAAATATTCAAAACTTAATGTTTCTAGTACCTCATAGTTTTTGAAACATACATTTTTTTTTAAATTTCATAGTTTAAAATTAACAAACTTATAAAGTCGTATGTTTATGTTGTATCATAATCTAGAAACAAAAAAAATACACGTTTTAAAGTGTCTGCATTTTCATGTTGTATACGCTTCGTTGTCATTACACCTTTTTATACTGTACGCTTCGTTGACACAAAATTGCGTTTGTCAATGAATTTTGCATGTTTTAAATCATGCTTTGATATGATTATAACCAATATGAATGTTTGAAGAAAAAAAATCACCACTATAACATGCAGACAGCAACCCATAATATCCGTTGAATTGTCGAAACACTCTTGGAGGTATTTTATACATGCAAAAAAAAATCCTTATGTATACGAAAGTGTTAATAAATAGGTAGGGAAATGCAATTACTCGACAGATGCAACTATGGCTAAGCATACAGATACACGTACACGTCCAATTTCTAATTTGATAGTATTTTTGAACGTGTTTACCATACGACAGTCAATGTACGGTTAGGGGTTGGGTTGGTTGCCCACTAACATGTTTAATCCCGCCATATTCTGTGTGTGCCTGTCCAAAGCCAGTAGCGTGTAATTAAGTGGTTATATATATATATATATATATATATTTTTGTTCACTATTTTGTGCTTAAATTAGGCCGTTAGTTTTCTCGTATAAATTGTTTTACATTTGTCATTTCGGTGACTATGTGGTATGGGCTTTGTTCATTGTTGAAGGCCGTACGGTGACCTATAGTTGTTAATTTTTTGTGTCGTTTGGTCTCTTGCGAAGAGTTGTTTCAAAACCACATCTTCTTTTTTACAGTAATCAAAAACAATCAATAGATTATAGGCTTTTGGTCTGAATCTCAGAGGCGGGTCATATGGTGCCCCCGGGGGGGGGGGGGGGGGGTACTACCTATATGTTTAGTGTAATGAGTGTGCCGCAAGACAGGGTCCTTTTTCATGCCCTGTTGGTTAGAGCAGGGTCCCTTTTTCATGTCCTGCTGGTTAGAACAGGTTCGCCTTTTCATGCCCTGCTGGTGAGAATAGTTTTTTTTTTTAATAAAGTACATTGTATTTGTCTAGTACATAGTCGCTTATTTGACTGTTAGAGATACAGTCTAGAACCCGTGTCTATAAAAGCATCTATTTATCCCGGGTAGGGGTCATAGATAAATTTAGAGTTACATTAAGTCTAGAGAATATGTGTATACAATGAACAAGTAAATTATAGCCATCAATAGTAATACAGTTTCTTAAATGCGAAGATGTAAAGATGAAGAGATAGTTCTTAATATTAACTGGTTTGCTTTCTTCAATTATGTTTTCTTGTTTTTTTAATTGTTAAGGTATAAAGATTATGCTTAATTTCCTCGAACATTACAGTCTTTCTACTGTGGTGCCAAAATCTAAATGATTGGTAATTCTGGTTACTATAAGCACCTTAAAGTGTATACCCATTCATATGCATTTCATTCAAATTTTGACTTATTTCAGAGAAGACCAAAGGGACCATATGTATATTCCCCCAGTTACCATTGGCGTCATCGGTAAATTATTGGGTTGAGCAAAGCACCAATCATCAACCTAACCTTAGGCATTTACTTTGTTTTCTTCTTTCATGTCTTAATAGTTATTTAAAAAAAAGCGTTTCACAGTTGGTACTGAACCATTTTTGGACCCCTTTATTTGTTAATGACACGCATACGTATTGGCTGATTGTTGGTTGCTTATAAACTTTCACTTGCAAATACCGTATAGCGGGTTATTTACGCGGGTGTAAAATTTCGCGATTTTCATTAAATGTAGAAAGTTTTGCTATACCTGTACATGTTAAATCAAAACATTACAATATATGCACACTTATGAGAACTCATAAGATCGTAAATCTTCTCGATACTGTTTACTTATATTTGGCATTGCACAAGTTCATGCGTTTTATTACGTCTTAACCTAAAACCGTTGGAATTATACTGACTAATACTTTGATACATGATTTACCTCTTAGTTACAATTTGCTTTGAAATAACTATCAGTTACAACAATTGCCCCTTTGACGATATTTATGTATACGTTTTTTGTGCCTTGTACTGACATTTTAAGTTGAGCCAATTGCAACTGTATATGTTTCTTTTCATCATGTTGTGCTGTTACACTAGTGCCTCAGGTTAAGGAGAGGGTTGGGGGCTCGAGCCTGTAGTACATTGGTTACATAGATCTGTCAATTTTTTTTTTCTTCTTTAAGACATAGTTCATAAGTTATAAATATATAACAGTTAGTTTTCTAGTTTTATTTGTTTCACATTTTTCTTTTATATCGGGGCCGTTTTTAGCCGACTAGTATATGGTGTAGGTTTTTCCTCATTGTTAAATGTTGTATATTGGACTATGATAATTGCTTAATACACCCACTTCATATTTAAACTTTTGTGGAACGTTGTCTCACTGGCCATCACACCACATTGACAAAGCTTTATATGTAAAAAAATAAATTAAAAAAAATAAAGCAGTTGGAATGCCATCTAAGGCATTCGACAAACTAACTAAAGTTCAACGAGCTCCTATGTCCGCTTTCGTTTAGGCGGATTCGGACCAACATCAGCATTTGGAAGAGTCTCAAATTGTGAAAAGTAAGTCCTTTAAGTTTTATTGACTGTACTATACTTTTTGAAAATTTA
>CM034353.1:93633010-93649009 GCA_019925275.1 Mytilus edulis
ATTTGTGAAAAGGGAAGAGTATTGTAGTTACGACATAAGGAACATATCCGATATTATCTGTGAAACTGTTATTCCATAACGGTCAACCAACTCGCAATGGCGTCCGTAAAATTTACGAAGGGATGATTTAAACTTCACCGTTTGGAACTTTTGGTTTAAAAGCTTCCTTGTGAGTAGCAATCCTCTATCAAGAAAATCCTGATAGGAAAACTCATACAATCTAAGACTTTATTCGTCTTGCAATAGTATCCCTTGTAGAGCATCTGAGATCACCGCTGGTTTTTGTCAGGATTTGTGTTGCTCAGTCTTTAGTTTTCTATGGTGTGTTTTAAAACCTGATGTTCGTGTAATGATATTTTTATTTTAATTTGCGATGGCATTTTCAGTTTATTTTTGAGTTATCAGGTTTCCCTTCATATCTTTCGCCTTTGTTTTATATAATTTCCGGGATAATAACACATAATTTAGTATTACTTATTTAAAACCAGGAAACTATCTTAAAAATATATGAATATTAAATTGACATACATACAAATCCAAATATAAATGTGGTCAAGAAGAAACCGGCCAGGATTTTTTTTATATAAAAATGTGAACCTTGTGTTAATTTTTTTTCATACATAATCCTTATACCTCGATTATCAAATAGCTCCTTCTTTCAAATCAGACAACAACTATTGAATTAATGACACAATGCTAGTTTTGAGGCTTTGCTAATAATCGGAAATTTTCAAATTTGATCTCCATACTTATTGCCACAGTTCAACCATTTGGGAATAAATTTGAAATGAAATGAAGAAAATATTTGGTAGGGCTATATATCCATTACTGGGATGAAGTGTCAAAACATACTAACACTAGCCAAACAATTACTATCAACACTGATGTGTCCACTCTTCTTTCAATGATTAAAAAAAAAAAAAAATTAATAAGAAATTGTTTTTTTTTTTTTTCATTATTTCATATGAATGATAACACATATTTTTATAATAACATATATATAATACATATACTCGTTTACCAATTCAATAAACGTCATATTGTTATTATAATTAACAGGTGTAGTTCTTCCTCTTTAAAAAATAAATGGTCGTACAATATTGATACATGACGTTATTTGAAATTTTGTCGAAAAATTTCATAAAATGAAATAAAAGATTTAAATCTGAAAAACACAAAGAAAGGGAACAAACAATGAGAAATGAGTTTCTGTGTTGTAATGCTATAAACACTTTGTAATACTGTTTTGTCGTAAATAGATCTAGCTTCGAAAACACTATCATCAAACCAGAAGCATAGATTGAGCATGGAAAGTATAAGATAAATGTACTCGCCAATACCTCGCTTTGTCTTTTCATAACTATTCAATTGTAATATACAAACAACTTGGAAGTACAGCTCAATCATTGTTATTAATTTCTGACTCATTATTAAATATTCCTTCCGTTCGTGTATGCAAGCAAAAATTACTAATGAACAATATGCAATCGAACCTAAAAAACTTGCAATTATCATTTTGTGATGAAAATGAAGATGTTGTGTTTTCTTAACAGGTTTCAAAAATGACGATGATTGTGAAATCATATAAAAACTAATTATAAGTATGGTTGTCTTAAATATTGATAAAAATATATCGTATGATACATCGACAGTTTGAATATCTTGACCTTTCTCAATTTCTTTGGAAAGTTTAATGAAACCAAATATAAAACTTGGCAAAATCGTCGATATGACAAATTCGATACACCAAAAGATTCGACGATTGTTAAAGTCGGGTCTAATGATTTTTTCATGAGATGATAAAAGTAATGGCGTATATTCACTTCCGGAATTTAACTTCAACATACTTGTCTCATAAACATGAATGTGATTGGATGGCCAGAGTTCAGCTATACAAATCATTGATAGCAGAAAGTATTCCATTTTAATTGGCGCACAATACGGTTGAATCGTCCTTTAAAGTTCATCAGATTCACAAATGGTATAATTAGTTTTATTACAACTCGCCATCGGTCCTCCGCCTTGATATATGTATATTTCGGAAAAATAATGTGCCCATAGGGAAATATTATTAACAGCAAACATAGTATCACGGTGGGTATGGTTGTCCTGCGAGAGAACGTTCTGTGCTGGTGATTCGGTCCTGACGGGTGCTGGTGGGTCCTTATTCTGTGCTGGTGGGTTTGTTTACATTGTATCAGAATGGCAATAAAACAACCGTTTTGTTGCTTAATTTTTCTCTGATACGTCATGAGTACCATAAAAAGCATATTACAACAATATTTTATTGCAAAAGTCGTGCAAGTTCGCTAAACGAAATTGTCCTGACGCTGTGCTGGTGATTTAAAAAACGGTCCTGGTTCTGTGCTCCTATGTCCTGGTTCTGTGTCTTTATATTTAAGTCAAAAGTGGCAAATATTCAAGATCATTGATGCTTAACTGTAATTGACTATATCTAGCTGTTATCTGCTTTCTTAAAATAGACATTATTGTGACTATTTTTCCTGTTATGAAAAAAATAACCCATAATTTTTTAATTTATTGTTTTCTGTTTTCTCATTTAAAATGATTAAAAAAGCTGTTATCGGTTATCAATATTTCAATGAACTGAAATTAAAATAAAAACATGTACAAGACTTACAAAGACAAGAGTCTCCTGACTTGGGCCAGGCGCTAAAATGCTTGAGGATTTAACATGTTTCGTACGAATCAGACACAAACAAAGTTGATCAAGGTAAACAATCGGATTCAGGTGAGCCTGAACACCTCTTAGATGAGTTTAAAAAATAAATTCAGTGTAATCTACGCATCCTGAATAATGTTTCTCTGACAAATTTGTACGATACTGTAGATACTTTTCTTTTTATTCAACCAAATGAATCTCAGCCTTGTTTCTGTGCGTTTGAATCATGTGTCTTCAGCAGCTTAAATCAGATTTCTCTGTAAGCAATTTAGTGCTGATTAAAAGGATGACTATAGTTTTGCGTTTTTGTACCTTTTCTATTGGGGTGGGGTTGATGGGGTAGGAAGAGGGAGGGAACAGTGACTTGGGGTAGTTTTGAAATTCTAAAAATTGATGTTGATTTTTTCAACATAAAATTTTTGTCTAAACAGTTGTCAGTTATTTTCGAAAGTTCGATAGAACACTTAAAAAATATAGGACTATTCTATGGAAGGCCAGACTAGAATTTGTCGGAGAATGAAGATGAGATAACGTAAATTACACTTACAGAAATAACATTTTTAAAGTTTTGCATTTTATAATTCCAAAAGAAAGACTGTTGTCAAAGATGAATAAAAATAAAAATATGGCATAATTTCAATTGAAAATGAGTGAAAAATGAGTGAACGGAAAAAATACCAGACTCAGAAATACACTTTTAATATTGGTAATATCACGAGGCTTTTTTGTGTGCCAAAACACACCTTCGCTGTAATAATGACTCGTTACTGAGTATTTCACTTCAAGCATTTATTTCATTTTTTGATACAGTGAATCCTTTGTATTATTACATTAACATGTAGCCTTTGTATATATATATACAACTCGTCTAAACATCAACCCAACAATGTTAGATCTGTAAATTTGCTTTCGCAAATTTTTGGTTCTTCCCTGCCGGGATTCGAACCCATGCTACTGTGATATCGTGACACCAAATCGCCTGCACTGCAGCCGTCCCGCTAGACCACACAACCACCTGGGCTCTAAAAAAAATAGCTTTCGCTGGCAGTGTGTTACCTTTCCTCGTCAGTTAAAATCTAGCGGCGTACTACAGTACATGATATATAAGGCATGAAGATATATATATATATATATATATTTGTAAAATATCGAATCTAAAGCCAGATATATCAAACATTTTTTTCCCCATTCAATATGTGTTTTCAGGACTCAAAAAACTAAAAAAAAAACGCCTTGGAAGTAAATGCGATAAAATGCTTGCCCATTTTTACCCCCCCCCCCCTAAAAAAAAGAACTTTTGCCGGATAGGGAGAGGGAAGGGTCAGATATGCAAATTAAAATCAATATTTTATCTTTTCGTGTATTTTTTTTTCTCACTTGAATTTATACTTGTTTGCACAAACAGAAATCGGTTTAAAATATATAAATGTGCTTTTAATTTCAAAAATTTAAATATCTCGTAGCTTCATACTACCAATTGAGTATAATTATCCAAGTACATAAAATGCAAAAAATAAAACCACTAAATTATACACCTACATCTAACTTTTAAAACCGATAACAGTTAAAAATCAAAGTACTGATGTACTGAACATCGGATGACCGCATGTTCTTGTGGATGGTTCGACAACCATTTGTCTCATAAAAAAAATAACATCTCTATACCTAAAAGTGAGGTTTGCTTACAGATATAATTTCTTTTTCTGGGCGTGGATGATAAATTAATGACACGGAGTTCAACCTCATCGTAATAACTTTTATATTGTAGTGATACAACTCAGTATACTCTGGTTTATTGTTATTTATAGAATAAATAAATGTATATTACAGTTACATGTATATATAATGTTTATGTATTTGTATATCATTCTTTTCTACTATATAAATAATAGTGCATTGCAAGTGCATATTAGACACTCTACTGAAATAATGGACAATTTATTAAAAAGATTGATGACCACAAACATTTGGGTGTTACTTTTTTCTAATAACTGTCAGTACATATAGATAACCTTTGCTGTAGTTCTACTAAACAGATTTTTTTTCTGAGAAAATTGAAATATATTCTTAACAGAAACAATCTTAATAAGATACTAGAACACACCCGTGATATCGCGGGTCCGTGAACGAATTAAAGTATATAACTTTGCGTAAGCCTTATTTTACTATTGGGATTGTCATCTGATAAAGTCATGTCGATTATAAGATGCAGTTTTCTCTGCTTTCAAAATCTTTCTGTTTTAACCCGTCGACCTGTATGTTAATTTCGACTTGTATATGATATCATTGACATTTGTGACAGTGACTTCTAACTGGTATTTCTGTAATGAAGTGTTCATCTTGAATTATCCTTTCTATTCAACGTTAAAATAAAAACAAATTATTTTGTTATTTCAATTTTAACTGACAAAAATAAAACCACAAAAATACTGAACTCAGGAAAATCTAATCGGAAAGTCCATAATCACATGGCAAAATCAAATAACAAAACAAACCAGTGTTCTAAGTACTCCTGTTCCTTAAATAGTTATAAGAATATGTACAAACAAATATTAATTTACATTCCGCAGTAATTCATTCTTCGTACTCATTTGCAGATAAAAAAATTAAAGATATAAAATTAAATATACATACTATTAATGTACATTTGAAACAATAAAAAAACGCGTTTTATTTGATTCTATTATTAGGGAGGCAATATATATATTTCAAGTAATAGACTGGTATATTGCTGCTTTTTTCCCAGCAGTGTTTGGTATCATAGAGTGTATCGTGTTCGGCTGGATTTATGGTATGCATATATTTTAAATCATCAGATTTAGTTAATTTGAATGTGGAGCCAATTCTTTTGAAAATATGTTTATGATACACATTTTGTTACAACGTTTTACTTCTAATATTTAAACAAACAAACAAATATAAATAATATTTTTATTTGCAGAAAACAATATGATTGTACAAGCAGAAAGTACAATAATTATACTAGAAATGAAAATAACATATTTTTTTTTACCAACTTCAAAAAGTATTCATAATAAGCTAGTTCTTGTAAGTTTTAAAATCAAAATAATTTGAATGTCAAAAGATACAATAAGAAGAAGCAATGAGGACAAGTATCAATGGGTGTATACAATGAGAATGGGTATATACAATGAGAATGGAAATATATACAATGAGAAAGAATAATATACAATATGAATGGGAATATACAATGAACATACAACAACATTAAATAGTTTGCAAGGAATTTCAAACAGTGGAAGATAATATAATACTCTGTATGCTAACGTTGCCTATGTAAATTTTATAATTGTTTGTATGTACATTGAACGACAAATTTATGTGACGTATAAAATTTTCTGACGTCGACACACAAATCAATGAATGTGTTTGTAGATAGATGTTTTTGTGTTCTGTTAAATTGTTCCTTTTAAAATTGTTATACGATGATGTCTGCTGTACCCATATTTTGACTATATTAATTATTGTGTCTGTTTAATTAACGCATCAATGTAAATATAATGGAATTTGATGAGACTGTCATCGAAGTGAGAGGGTTAGCGCTATAAAACCAGGTTTAATCCACCATTTTCTACATTTGAAAATGCCTGTATCAAGTCAGGAATATGACAGTTCTTGTCCATTTGTTTTTGATGCGTTTTGTTATTTGATTTTGCTATGTGATTATGGACTTTCCGAATTTTGTTTCCTCTAAGTTCCGTATTTTGTTTGCTTTTACTTTTTACATGTATAATACATTTTTCATAAATTTCGGGATTAGATAGATTTTCACGTGATGTTAGACTCATGCTAGGAAGAGGAATACCAATATTCTTTAGAATTTGCATATGTTTCATTACACCATCTATACTTCTAGTGAGTATTTACTATTTTTTTGTCATTTTTACTTTTCGAAGTTAATTACAAGCACTAGTCTTCTAATATTGAGCATATCAATTTAAATCCGATTTTCTGTATAACTAAGTCTAATCCAGGGGATATATTTTATCGTGTATATAGAACATTATAATCTGGAAAGATGGTAAAAATAAACTAAAAATGTTTTCGGTGAAAATTACATTTTTTTTACAGTTATATGCCTTTTGAAAGATGATTTTTACCGTTCATTGAATTAGCAATTAAAATGTATACAGAAAAAAGCAATTTCCTAATATAAATGTTACTATATATTAGCTCGCATTTGGGCTTTTTAACTCATGAAATCTCATAATTTTCAAGCACTAGATTTTACAATTAATTTATTGTCTAGTTTGTTTTCTTTTTTTAGCTAAAAAAATGATTCTTGGTTCTTTGTTTTATTCCAGATTCAAAAACTAATCTTAATGACCTGGGCTATTAAAAAAAAAGTGACTACCGTTTTATGGTTCAACAATATATACAATATAAGTATCATATTTAGAAAAAAACAATCTACTTATGGTGGTTATTGTCGCTATCGTTATTTTGAAATTCATAATTCTGTACTTAAAAATATGCTCAAATATATATTTCACCAGTCATTATAATACGCAAGGTATATTTTATATACTATTAGGAACAAATTGGTAAAAATAGCATCGAAAGATGGCTTTTAATTGTATTTATCTCGAACTCAACGTTTAATCTAAATGGAGTAAGGCAGTGAGGTCGTTGATACAAATCAGAATTAAGAAACTGAATGTGTCTATCAATGCCCATGCTACGTCAATCTTTAAAGACCCTAATGTTGCAAAACCTTCATCCTACCTTCATGACAAATATGTTGTTATCCCCGCAGATAAAGCCCCAAACAACATCGTTTTTGTGTGTAAATTAACATCAACTGCTTGATAAACGAATTAGGTATTGACAATTCACTTGGAAACCCAACATATACCCTCACGACACTTACCAAAGAGGAAATACTGGATAATCATAGGTCTGTTCTATGTTTCTTTGGAATTTTAACCAAAGATGATGAACTGGATCTTCCATTACTGTATTGGATACCTAAACTACATAAGTGTCCTTACAAACAACGGTATATTGCTGGGTCTTCCAAGTGCTCCATGAAACCTCTTTCTAAATTATCAACATCTATTTTATCATCAATCAAAGACGGGCTTCAAAGTTATTGTGAAACTGCCATTTCTAGAGGTGGCGTGAATCAGATGTGGATACTTGAAAATTCCAAAGATCTTTTAGAGTACATACAATCATCTTGTAATAGTATTAAAAAATTTGACTTTTCTACACTTTATACAAGTATTCCACATGCCAAACAAGAGGGACGAAAGATACCAAAGAGACAATCAAACTCATAAATCGAAAATAAACTGACAACGCCATGACTAAAAATGAAAAAGACAAACAGGCAAACAATAGTACACATGACACAACATAGAAAACTAAGGTATCTTTCGTCCCTCTTTACGGTGTTTTTCAGAATTTATGTCCTTAATATGTTGGACATATAATCACTAAAACAGAACACAGTCTTCATAAAATGACATTTTACTCACTAGAAGAAGGAACGCAAAAATAATAAACTGATTGTTTTCCTTTGACCCAAAATTCGTTTATTGGTTTATTGTTGATTGAACTATCATGTTTGCATTATTTTTACTCTAGTGATCTAGTTTGTTAGAGATTGTGTTAACGAACTTGTGAGTACATCAGCGCATCTTCGGAATGGACATGTGCAAACAGCAATGTTCTGTTCATAGTTTTAAGAATTTGATTAGACATTTCCATCACACTTATTGACATTTTTTTTTCTTGGGCAGTATTGATATATAGTATAACGGCGTGTCAGCCGCCGACATATGGATCTTACCAATATCCAGATGCAGCGGTAGGATTTGGAATATTCGTATCGGTGTTTCCTTTGATATCCATCATTGTGTGTGGTTTCATAGTTGTTCAAAATATGTCAGGAGAGACATATAAACAAGTTAGTACAAACTTAATGTAATCTATAGTCCCATGAGTATCTATAATTTGCCTAATCAGTATTTACTATATAAAAAGAAGATGTGGTATGATTGCCAATGACAAAACTCTCCACAGGAGATCAAATGACACAGAAATTAACACTACAGGTCATCTTACGACTTTCAACAATGAGCGGTTATCGACTTAAAATATCAGTGAACTTTGACATCTGAACAGTTATGTAGGTGTTTAATATAGTACTTTAATATTTTATGTCCTTATACATGAATAGTGGCCAAATGGTCTTCGTAGATTATCACGTTGATGACTTCCGGTCAAACATTAGAAAACATTGATGATAGTCTATTGATATATGTTTTAATGATTTAGAAAAATACGTAAAACAACCATTGGCAACTCATTGTTACGGTCTGATCAAATCAATGATATAGTACCAATATTTTTTTTAGACTGGTTTTAATGGGTATATTTAGAAATCAGTAGCAAAGTTAGCATTTTGTTTTATATTACATTTGTTAGATTTTACATATTTTTGATAGTACACTATGGAGAGAAACATCTATTTGTGAAAGAATGCTTTTCCAACACCCCAAACAAAATCTTTTAACTTTTATATCTGAATATATTTTTAACTATCATATGATTATATTTTTCACAGAAAATATCAGCAGCGTTCAGGCCATCATCAAAATGGAAGCCAGCTATTAAAGAAATCCAAAGTGATAACTATGAAAATGAAACAGTAAAGCAAATGCGTTTTTTTTTTAAAAGTGAAGCTTAATTTAGTTGGTAAATTTTTTTAGGAGCCAACTAAATAAGCTGCAGTAATAGATGTTGTGTTAATTGTCATGAACACAAAGTGTTTTTTTTTTAAATGTTTTTACCATTCTCGCTATGCTTGTTTTTGATAATTTTTTTACATTCACCGCGTGAATAGAGTTCATGTATAAATGCATTCGATGTGAGATCGATAAAAAAAGATGACAAAAATTCAAAGATAATCCCTTCAGCAAAAGAACTGCAATAAAAAAAAGGTTATCTGTTAATAACACTTTTTACCAAATCAATTAGATCTGTACTGATTGATTTTATTAGTCTTGTATACATGATTTATTTATTTGATGTTATTGGCTTTCAAATAGCTTCAAGTAAAAGAGGGCTGAACTATGTTGTAGGGATATTCAAACTCATAAGAAGAAAGCAAATCTACAATTTCATTACAAAAAAATCGAAAAACGACGAAAAGACAAACAGTACACAAACACAAGACAGAAAACTAGGGTTTTTAAAAACAGAAAGATTTTAAAAGTAGAGAAAACTATGCACATTATGAACAGCACATTCAGGCTTTAGATAAGGCGTTGTTACATTTATACAGTTATGGATAAGCTCTAGAATACATGTACATGTAATGGCTGAAATGCTTCGCTAGTTAAGCCTCCATTTTCAAAAAACTAAAAAATCCCCATAAGAACTTATTACATGTTTGACCGGCTTTATACAAATGAGAATGGAGACTCAAATGTTCAAGCATTTTAGCCATTATCACGGAATTCAATTTCTTGTTTAATGAAATTCACATATAATGTCGATGATGCATATATAGTTTCTAGGTAACGGTTTGGGAAATATAATTAAAAATTATTATATGATTGAACATGAGTAATCTACACCAAACCTTTCTGATACACATCAATGTTCTGAATAAACATATCTCACTTCAGAATTAAGAAACTGAATTGGTCTATCAATACTCATGCTACGTCAATCTTTAAAGACCCAAATGTTGTAAAACACTTGTCCTACCAGCATGATAAATATGTTGTTGTCCCAGCAGATAACCCCCAAACAAAATCGTTTGTGTGTAAATCACATAACATAAACTGCTTGATAAATAAATTAAGTATTGACAATTCACTTGGAAGCTCAGCATATACCCCAACGACACTTACTAAAGAGGAAATCCTGGATACAAGTAATCATAAGCCTGTTCTATGTTCCTTTGGATTTTTTTTTACCAAAGATTAAGAACTAAATCTTCCATCATTATATCAGATACATAAACTACATACATGAGTTTCCCTACAAACAACGATATATTGCTGGGTCTTCCATGTGATCCACGATTTCTCTTTCTAAATTATTGACATCAATTTTATTAGCAATCAAAGCCGGGATTCAGAGTTATTGTGAAACAGTCTATTTAAGAGGTGGCATCAATCACATGTGGATACTAAAAAAATCCAACGATCTTTAATAGTACATACAATCTAAGACTCTTTCAACTTGCAAAGATACCTGAGGGAAAACCAAACTCATAGATCGAAAATAAACTGACAACGCCATGACTCAAAAAGAAAAAGACAAACAGACAAATTATAGTACACAAGACACAACATAGAAAACTAAAGACTAAGCAACACGAACCCCATCAAAATATGGGGGTGATCGCAGGAACTCCGGAAGGGTAAGCAGATCCTGCTCCACATGTAGCACTCGTCGTGTTGATCACGTTATTACAAACCCGGTAAATTGACTAATTTGGTAGGTCACATTCAAAAAAGGTGAAGGAGATTGTAGTTACGACATAAGGAACAAATCCGATAGCATCTGTGAAACGGTTTTTTCCATAATAACTTGCAAAAGTATTTAAACATACGACTTTCTACACTTTACACACGAACTTTCCATTCCAAACTAAAAGACAAATTGAGAGATTTGGTTAGCTTTATTCCACAAAAAAAGAATGGCCAACGTAGATACAAGTATCTTGTCTTGGGGAGGGTTAAATCCAACTTTGTAAAACATCACTCTGATTCAAACAAAAAATTATCCGAAACTGACATCCTTGATTTCTTGATTGGTACGTTTGGAAGGACGTGTTTTTAACAAACTATCGGCATTCCCATGGGAACCAACTGTACTTATAATCTTGTCGTCTCCTTTCCTTATTCTTATGAGGCTGACTTTATACAGTAATTAATATTATATAATTGTATTCTTTTTAGTTAGCAGTATCCTTTAACTTTACTTTTTGCTATGAAGATGATGTTCTCTCAGTGAATAATTTAAAACTTCGTGACTATGTTGAACCCTTCTTTCCCATCGAACTAGAGATAAAGGATACAACACATTTCGTTCAGGCTGCGTCATATCTTGAATTACACCTGGAAATTGACAATGAAGGAAGGTTGAATACAGAACTTCACGACCAACGAGATGATTTCAGCTTCCCAATTATGAACTTTAGCAGCGCCTGCATACGGAGTACATATCTCCCAATTAATATGATATTCCCGGGCTTGAATTTTCTATCATGATTTCCTTGATAAAGAGTTGCTGCTCACATGAAAGCTATTAAAACAAGAGTTCAAAAATGGTGAAGTTGAAATTATACCTTTGTACATTTTACGGACATCATCACGATTTTGTTAACCGTTATTGAATATCCGTTCCACAGATGATATCGGATTTGTTCCTTACGAACATTATATTATAGTTCGTTTCTGTGTGTGTTACAATTTAACGTTGCGTCGTTTGTTTTCTCTTATTTTTGAGTGTAAATTGACATTGCGATAAGACGTGTCACGGTACTTGTCTATCCCAAATTCATGTATTTGGTTTTGATGTTATATTTGTTATTCTCGTGGGATTTTGTCTGATGCTTGGTCCGTTTCTGTGTGTGTTAGTTACATTGTAGTGTTGTGTCGTTGTTCTCCTCTTATATTTATGCGTTTCCCTCAGTTTTAGTTTGTTACCCCGATTTTGTTTTTTGTCCATGGATTTATGAAGCGGTATACTACTGTTGCCTTTATTTACGAATGTTACCTACCGATTTAGAATCATTACCTGGTTTGCACTAATGAGCAACACGACGGGTGCCACATGCAGAGATGGACATGCTTACCTTCCCGGAGCACATAAAAGCCCCCTAGTTTTTGGTGCTGTACATGTTGCTAAGACTTTATTTCTCTTGTATCTTTCGCCCCTCTTGTGTCAATGACGGACACAAAAACGTCCCCTAGGGGAGGTTTGGTAATGATATTTTTCTCAAAAACAAAGCCGATCTCGTATAAATTTTATGTGAATGCAGATTCGAAAAACCTTTTAAATCATTATTTCATACTGATCAAGTAGCATAATTGTAATAGGCGTCTAGTTTATGAAAACAAAAATTTAATTAACCTCTGTATGGAATTTATTATTTCATACTATGAGAATGAACCACTGTATTGCATTTTCTTTATACTGATCTTAAAGAATACATTTTCAAAAGCGGCCATTTTATGTGAATGTAGATTTGAAGAATCTTTGCATTGAATTTCATTTCAAACTGATCTGGTAGCATTCATAGTACATGGTGGCAATTGTATGTGAATGTATTTTTGAAGAACCTCTGTAGTATGTTCTCATTTCAAACTGATCTGGAAACATACATAGCATTTGTGCCACATTGGTTCTAATCTTGTTAGAAATATATCTTTAACATTTTCTCCAAAACTACAAAGTACTTCTAACACTAAAATCATAAATGTGAAAACTTGAAATCGAGTAAATTAATACTTATTGATTCTAATGAAGATAACATGTATATATGATGAAATTGTAATAACAGTGAAGTAAATGCAATGCAAACAAACAACGCAAAAAGATATCAAGAAAGAGGTTCTAAATCGCACGAGAAACGTTTTTAACTTTATTCAATATCTGCATCTGGTAAATGCTATATGACGGTTCTTCCTACTAGTGTTTTTGCGGACATAAGTTGTGGTTCTTTTCCTATCAATTGCTGTTCTTGTTTGTGCTATTAGTGTGGCTTCTTTGAATAAAAGAGGGTCGAAAGATACCAGAGGGACAGTCAAACTGGAATAAAGTATACATATTATGATTGGTTTCAAATACTCATTAATTTTAGTAGTCTTTGAAATTTAAATGAACATTAAATTTTCAATCTTTGACAAAACTTCTATTGAAGTGATATCCTAACATTGTAAAACTTTCATAATGTATCGCAAATATTGATACACTGTTGAAGTATGATTCCATCTGATAATTTATTTCAAACATCCATTGCTACGGTTACTTTATTTATATGCAAACATTTTTAAAAATTGTCCTTCAAATCTGTCTAAGATAATAATCTAATTTTCAATATTGTTCAGTATGATATTTTTTGAGAAACATGCGAAATACGTTCATTTAGATGCATGTTAATGTACTAGATTTGTTTGCTTCTCTATACATCAGTTAGTAATATACTTAAACTTTAGCCGTTGGGGAAACATGATTTATTTAGCTGTTACATTTCTACTTCATCAGATCTCGTTTCTAATAGTTTTATGTTAGTTGGCTATTTTTTTTGTGTGCCTCGTGTTGATATGAGAAGTCTAGTCATTTCAAAAAGATGTTTATGGTTTTTAAATATTGTGCTGTTACACTATTTCAGGTTAGGGTAGTGATGAGCGCTCACAAACACGTGCCTTTATATATGTGCCGTAATTCATTTCTTGTCGTTGGATGCGGTCTATCATATTTGTTTTTCTTTAATGTATTGCCATAATAATTATAATAGACTTGTAATTTAATACACCAGACGCGCGTTTCGTATACATAAGTCTCATCAGTGACGCTCAGATCAAAACAGTTATTAAGTACAAAGTTGTAGAGCAATGAGGACCAAAATTTCCAAAAAATTGTGCCAAATACGACTTTGACGCTGCTTTTTTTCCGCTTGAATTGTTATAAATTTTTCATGTTGGGATAGGGGTGGGGGATTTCATAGCGGTACGGTAGTGGCTTAGCATATTTGTGCATGCCGTACGGTAATTTATAGTAGCTTAAATCCGATTTATCTGGACTGTGTTGAATAGTTGTCGCATTGGCAATCAAACCTCTTCTCCTTAATTAATATTCCTAGTTGGAAAGAACAGATGGGCAGGTTATTGGTGAACATTGAGATCATGCCTTCTTTCGACCCAAAACCAACACTAGCCCAGGAGTCAGTCCTTTTTCATAACTAAAATATCAACTGTTTAAAAAGCATTGAAACATTACTTAAGATTTTCTATCCAAGGAAACTATTACCTTAACTGTTTTCGTCGAATACTTAAGACATTTTGGTATTCGGACTACTTTTTGTCTATTTAACTTTTTTTTATTCGAGTGTTACTGATAAGTCTTTTGTAGTCAAAATGCGCATCTGGCGAACAAAATGGTATTCCTGGTATCTTTCTGTTTATTAACCAGATGTTTTTTTAATGTAACAAACATACGGAAAATCGATACAATCTAGAATATATCACACCTTACATGGCTTACGATATCATACATGTCTAACCAGTTATATGACTAATAGTCCATCAGCTAGTTTTAAAAAGCGTTCTAGGTAAGGAGTTCGTGTTACACGCCAGGGTACCGTGATATTGTTTTGATAGAATTCAACTTCATTATCTTATTGATAAAATACAAGGTGTTATAATAAAGAAAAAGTGTCCAAAAGAGTTTTTAAAACGTCCCTTTCAATGGTCTCCTTATTTAGTAATCACGACTAAGTAATTTGTATTTAAAACTTTTTATATAAAGCGAAACAAATAAAAGTATAGGTATAAACAACTAAAACAGATTTAAAACTATCATATTTAATGTAACACTGAAGATTTTTTTGTTTCAAAAAAAGTGTTTATTTACATAACAAACAATCCGATTTTTTGGGTTAAAATGGCCTATTTTCTCATTTCATACAGAAATTCGTAACACAATTACCCGTACTTGTGAATAAAACTTTAGCATTGATCAGTATGCAATGTTTCAACCATTTGCAGTATCTATATATCGTCTAGAATATTCAATATTCAATAAAAAAAAACCAAAAAAGGTGGTATTGATGGTTTCAGTTTAAATAAAGGTTCTGTTAAACGTTGGTTGTTAAATGCACATGAAAGAGCTTCAATATCATCAAAATGTCGAGATTTGGCACGAATGGTTCACCATGAAACATCCGCACAAAAAGAACTTGGGAAAACTCGAATGAAGCACGCGAAGATGAAACAGAAGTTTTAAAATTGGTTCCGACAAAGTTGCTCTTGTTGAATTCTTTTTGTCGGAATTGAGTAAACAATCCTATAAATTTAGACTTAAAGGTATAAATTTATTTGTATCACATGGAAGTATATGTCACAAAATATATGTTGAAAATGAAATAGTGATAAGTGTAGAATGCACCGAGATTCTATGCAAGCAGGAAGAAACCGACACAAAAATGTTTCTTCATGCAAAATACGCAGCTGACAAAAGGTTACGATTGGTTGGTTTCAGTTTAAATAAAAGGGTTGTTAAATGCACATGAAAGAGCTTCAATATCATCAAAATGTCGAGATTTGGCA
>CM034353.1:93649109-93664524 GCA_019925275.1 Mytilus edulis
ATCATTTGATGGCCAAAGTTCAGCAATAAATATCATTGAAAGTAAAAATATGCAGGCATTTCATACGGCTTGATAAAGTCTAAAAACCATTTTGGTTTGCACATCTTGTTTTTCATAAGACAATGCATATCATTGCTTTCAGAGTTTGTGTGTTTTGTATATTTCAACAAAATAATGAGCCCATTGTGAAATATTTGCCAGAACTAGCAATAAAAAAAACTATAGTACATCTTCAACGAGCATTTCAAAAAGAAATGAATGCAAACTTGTAAAAACCAAGACTGAACAATATAAAATATTATTTGAAAGCAGTGAAAGCTGACGGTCGCGTCATCATGGCTTTTGTCATATGTGACATTTTTGTCTAAACAGCCTATTGTCTTGCGCTCGTCGAATAATACCTCATGGCAACAAATTGTGCGAATTATTGTAGCAAGGGAAAACAGAATACTCCCAAATGTGAAAATACACAGAAATGCAAATTTCACTTTTTAGTTGTGTTTTCTACTCAAATAAACTCATCATAGATACCAGGACTAAATTTTGTATTTACGCCAGACGCGCGTTTCGTCTACAAAAGACTCATCAGTGACGCTCGAATCCAAAAAAGTTAAAAAGGCCAAATAAAGTACGAAGTTGAAGAGCATTGAGGACCAAAATTCCTAAAAGTTTTGCCAAATACAGCTAAGGTAATCTATGCCTGAGGTAGAAAAGCGTTAGTATTTCAAAAAATTTAAAATTTTGTAAACAGTTAATTTATAAATATAACCATATCAATGATAATTCATGTCAGCACAAAAAGTGCTGACTACAGATGTTGATAAAACATCAGCCTGCCTCCATCGATACTCGATTACCAAATGAACAACGCAGACGGCAATTGCTAATAAAATTACGACACAAAGATATGAATAAATTTGGTGATTCTTAATTTTCTCGTCCTCAACCAACTGAACTCCGAACATTTAAAGAACAGATATCAGTAACACGCTTGAAAGAAGTACAAGTCCGCTAATACTGCCATCATGAGGTCGAATGTTACCTCTTGAATAATACTTTTCGGATACTCCACCTGATGTAAGCGGTAGGACTAGCATTCAAAAACTTTGCAAAGGATTCCATTGCTGAAAGGAAAAAATAATTAGTGTTTGTTCAACAGAAATGTAAAGAGACAACAGCTAAAATAATTTTGAACAAATACTGGTTCGTCGTTTTAAAAGGTTGTATAGCTAAAAAATATTATGGTATCTAAACTCTGAGGCGCCATTCAAAACATGCACATATAAGAACTAAATTGAATTACATGTACAATACAAAGTAGCTACGGGAAAATAGATCATGACCCAGAACTAAAAAAAAACAACAGCTGAGGCCAAACGTCATCCCGTTTGTGTATTTGTTACATGAGAAATAATCCAAGATTATTCTAACGTATGACAGCATTGTTCTAGAACTTTCTGAGAGCTTGGGACATCAGCATAGCCCATATAAAAACATGAAAGAACCGAACAAAACTTAAGGAGACAAATGTCTGTCTCGAGATTGTAAAACATCCATTTGTAAATAAATTCTACATTATTCGAGGTTTTATTTAGTTTTTTTCCACGAACATGGGATTCTTTTTACAGTGCAATAACCCTGTAACAAGTGACCAATTAGGTGGTGAGTTCGACCCCTGCCCATGTCAGTTGTGTTCGACTCATATCTTTATTGACTAGGATTGTCATAATTTCTGTTAAATGTCGGTTGTTCTTTCTGGGCACTCTAGCTTCCTCCACTACTACAAAACTGACCGTCACGATGTAGTAAATAGTGCTTAAAGTGGCATTAAAACACATATAATCAATCAATGTGTTAACCAATCATCCCGTTATAATTTATTTTCAAAACATAACATGAAAATGTATCAGTTTTACACAACAAGATAGTACACTACCAACAATTTGCCTAAACTTTACATGTACATTAAATGCCGCTATATAAATAGTACTTTTAGGAACATCACTAATCAGTACATTTAATGCTGCTATATAAACAGTACTTTAGAAAACATCACTAATCAGTACATTACATTCCGATATATAAACAGTACTTTAAAGAAACATCACTGATCAGTACATTTATTTATATATCAATTTTAGTAATGTTGAGAAAAAATTGTTTTCAGTACAGAAAATTTCGGTCATTTTTCAGTACTGAAAATTTCAGTCACTTTTCAGTACTGAAAATTTCAGTCATTTTTCAGTACTAAAAATTTCAGTCATTATTCAGTACAGTTAAAGCTGTAGCGGTAAGGTTATTGTTAACGGCTTTAGTGCAATAAATTTATATTTAAGTGTTAAAAAAAAAAGACACTAAGCACACAGTCAAGGCCGTAGCGCATGTCCCTCTAAAGTGAGGCAAATCGCCGATCGGAGCGAGGCGAAAAAATTTTGAGCCCTTTTTTTTTTAGAGGGTTCGGTGCCTGAAACCGGAGAAGCTTATTTCAACATTACTATTTATAATAAAAAAAAAAAATTAAAATTAAAAAAAATAACAGAAATGTGTTTTTGTTATTAGCTAGCCTAGTAAGTAACAAAACAAGTTTCAATATTAAAGTTAATCTCTGTTGGTCAACCAAAACTTTCCGATACTCCTGTGACCTGTACTATCGAAAAGCTTCAACACACGATCTTATGAATATATATATATTTATGTCCAACAGCAAGTTTTAAGCTTCTAAAAAACGAGAACATGTTATAAGCATCAATTAATATATATTTATTATACATAATCATTAACGGTTAAACCATAAGAATAAGTACAGAGAAGACTAGACCAACATTGTTACTTAACCGGATTTTTGACGTTCTAATGTCACAAGTGATCACAAGTTATCTGTAAACATTCCGCTGGAAGACATGTCAACCTACCTGGACACATTATTCTACAAATTTTTAAGTCATTGGTTTGACCGATCGGGATTCGAACCCACGACCTACCGCACTAGAATCAATGGAACACGCTAGCATACAACCAGACAATGCTGATCATAATCAAAAAAAGAAACACGAAAGAAAAAATTTCAAACAATACCAAAAATATAATTCATACTTTTATTAAAGATAAATAAAAATCATGAATTGCCTTATACATTAAAGCCTACCATAGAAAAGGCGCTTCATGATTTTGTTTAAACTAATTATAAATAATTATTATATTTTTGGTCAATGAATTATTTTATCGATTAGCATTTGTTGTTCAGTGAGTTGGTACTATAGCGTCGTTATCGATTCAAAAATAAACCAAGGGAAGTAATAAGCCAGCATACATATAGGTGGTGTTTATACTCATGAGTTACCTTTTTCATCTTTTTTTCTCTTAAAAGAACCCGTCTCCAACCAGTTTTGTAACGACATTAAGATTTATTTCAATTTTTTTATTTTGATTTGTATTCGGAACACTTATTTTTTTACCGTCACCGCTATGGTTAAAGCTGCAATCGCTGCTGCAGAGTGGACACACTGTATGTAGTGTGCCGGTAGATGATTTGATACTCGAAACTCGCATATTGATAATGTAAAATAGATAATTTGAAAAAATGACACTTCTAAAGTTTGGTCGTCGTTTCAAAAGTGATGCATTTGCCTTATTTGCCTCAATTACGCTACGACCCTGACACATCTGAAAGTACTCGCAGATACTGACAGCGCGTTATTCAGTGTGCACCACATTTTTTATGTTATTTCTTCATAGACAGAAAAAATATTACAGTCATTCCTTAAATAAATTATAAATCAGTAAACATTCAAAATCTTATGGATTAAGTGTTAAGACGTCAGAAGCAGTCAGGTTTGTGAATATTAATTTAAGTTACCAATAGAAGCCCTAGACATAGATTAAGTACGCGATACAAAGTATATGTAGAACGCTATGAAGCAAATCTAGGTCCAATTATCAGCTGTTCATGGTGTGACCGGGAACAATTAGTCCCAAAATTAACAGTTTCATCGTTCAACGTTCATATACATGTTGTATTTGTATCAAAAGTTAAATGATTTTCCACTTCATTGAAAATATGTACCAAGTTTTCTTCCAAAAGTTGTCGTTTCAAAATATTAAATTTTAGTATGCTAAAGATTACACATACCGATGGGTTTAATGTGAATGAAATTAACATTTTAGTTTTATGTTACATTTATTTTATTTCTCTCAAAAATTAAAGCAATTTTAGATGTTGGATATAAATGTGATTTATATAGACATCCCTTAAACGCTTCGATTACTTCTATAGATAAACACGTATTTCTAAAGGATTTTAACGACATGTTACTATAAGATATAAACTAGAATTTCGTTTTATACTTTCTATAAGTGCAACAGTGTACCTACCTACGAGCCAAAATTTAAAAAAAAATAGATATAGGATAAATCGATAAAACAACTGCGTAGACACTTGTTAAGTAAATACCTGAAAGCACGACACTCGGACACCATTACACGTAATGTATTTTTTAGTTTTTATTTCGCATTTCGATATTTAGTGTATGTGTTCCAATACGTGTTTGGTTGGATAATCATAATGTTTCCATATAGGACTAGAAAACGTTTGAAACAAAGACTATCAATTCTTGGTATGTTGGCAAACAAATACTTTTAAAAGCACGGCTTTAAATATCGTTAGTGAAAGGACATAAAATTGCCTCGGGAAATTTGTGGACCTTGCAATGTTAGGGTAATATTTGTTTTTCGGTTGTTGTTTTTTTTTGTTGCATAAATGAGCCCGATGTTTTTCTATTTTTTCATCCATGAACTAAATATATATATAAGTTATAGGTTTTTCATTGAAGTCCGTACGGTTGATAACATCTTTGTCTTGTCTCTGTTGGGACATGTTTCCCATTGGAAATCATTCCATATCTTCTAGTATTCAAATGTATATTAATATGTGGTGTAAGCCCTGTACAAGTTTACTGATGCAAAATGGGAGTCTTAAATTATGTTACCAATAACTGTGGATATTTTACCTGCTTCCATCCTCTTTATGACGATTGTGAGATAACCATATGTGACTTACTACCGGGCTTTTAATTGTATTAAAAACTCAAAACGTGACTTCCGAAGATTCTAAATTTATCCCCGGTTCTAGTGGGGTTCATGTTGCTTAATTCTTATTGTTCTGTGTATTGTTTTGTTTTTGTTACTCTGACAGAAAAAAATACTCCCTGTTGTTAGCTGTTTTGTTGTGTGTTTTGGTTGAACGACACAGAGTCTGCATAGAAAAAGTAAGAGGTATGTGAACGGGTAAAACTAGTTTAACCGCTGTTCACTGTCGTTTTCTGTTTGTGTGATTAATCGCGATATCGGAGGAGTCGAGTGTTGGTGGTATTTGTGGTCTTTTGTATTGTGATGTAAATGTTATCACTTTTAATTTATCAGAATACAACTATTTGGAGTTCACTTTCAATAACACTTACAATGGAAATTGATAAATTTAATGATTTATTACGATTGCTAATTAAAAGACGTTTTTTTTTATTATTCACAAACGTCTCACGAAGTCTCTTCAACAAGTCCTTCTGTATGATTCAGACGTGTATAACATTGTCCAGTTTGCATACCTGTCAACAATTACTACATAGTCATTACTGTTATATGCGTAATAGCTCTTCACAGTACTCAATGCTCTCGACGCAGCCCATCAATGAGTCAGCGCTATGCGTGCAAGGGTCATGGACTCTGTGTATTTGCTTGATATTACAGTAGATATTACCCGGTTGAGGGACTAGTGTGTTCACTGCCATCAGGTGGCCAAGTCAAACCCTATGCAGCCACCATCTGACATAACACCGCCAGATTATCCGTTCCAGATGATTTGCAGCGACTACTTCACATATAACACATGTAACAGTAACGACTATGCAGTTATTGTTTACAGATATTCAAACTGGACAATGGTATACACGTCTGAATAAGGTGCAGAGAAACTTGTTATGCGACTTCTTGAAACGTTTGTGACATTTGGCATCCCAGAAGAGTTGACGTCCGATGGAAGTCCACAGTTTTAAAAGCCTTGGGGTTCCTCATAGACTTTTATCAGTTGCAAACTCACACGCTAACTGCATAGCTGAGATGGCTGTAAAAAGAGTGAAATGCATGCTGGTGCATCACTGCTATTGGATGGCCGGATGTTGATAAATTCCAGAGAGCTTTACTGATGTACAGAAATTCTATTGACCCAGAGACAAAAGTATCCCCGGCATTGATTCTATTTGGACTATCCATTCGTGGTGCCATTCCAATACTGATGGCTATATATTCTCCTCACGAAACATGGACTGAGTAGATGTCGTATCAAGAGATGGCACTTGTCAATCGGCATTCGACTGAACATGAACAGTGGAATGAACACACTCACCGTCTGCCGCCGCTACAGGTTGGCGATCATACAAAACTTGGTAGGCAACCATTTAAGGAGATGGGAATGCACAGGAACAGATGTTGAAGTACGACAATACCACCAGTATATTACAAGTGTAGATGGCACAGGCTGAGTTACTATCCGCAAACGCCAGTACAATTAATTAAGGTACTTTGATTGCACCCACTACAGTTCAACATCAGGAAGTAATCTTGAATTCCCAAACTCCGTCCAAGACGCCACTGCCACTATGCCCTTATCACCAACAAGAATAAAGTCCCCCAGCTGCATTGAATGACGCACCGACTACAGTTCCAGTCCAAAATCGGTAACTCAGACAATTCATCAACCTCTACAACTAGATTTGGACCAGTCATACCACCACGCCCCTAAACCAGATGTGCCTGTTATGACTAGGATACCACGTGCTCTTTCCCGTTTCCAGCCATACAATAACGCTGGGGAAAAGAAACTATTGACACTACAAAGACCGAGCCACCGAAACATAACAGAACATAACATCAATGATTCAGGAACTGACTGATGAATTATATTTAGACATTAATAAGTGAACATAGAGACTTTTTGATTGAAATTGTGAAAGGACATTATGCGTTTAATTTTGTTCGTATACAGAAATCTCAACAGAACATTCCTGAAGATTTATTTTTCTTATACAATTGTCTTTATTTGTTTACGTTTTTTCGTATCCTAAAAACTTGTCCCCAGGGCAGGAGATAACTAATCATTTACTAATGTACTGTGTGTATATATATATACAAGCCCATGTGGTCGTGTGGTCTAGCGGGACGGCTACAGTGCAGGCGATTTGGTGTCACGATATCTCAGAAGCATGGGTTCGAACCATGGCGAGGGAAGAACAAAAAGTTTGCAAAAGCAAATTTACACATCTAACATTGTTGGGTTGATGTTTAGACGAGTTGTATATATATATATATATACATTTCAGGTATCATTCAACCTTATAATTAAAGATATAAACCTAGGAAGATGTTGAATCTCATTTAAAAATGAAATAGTTCTGTCTTTTTTTCTCTCTGTCAAATCACTTATCAAATGTTATATTAACATTTCTATGTCAAAATATTATTTTTACCTGCAAAGTACCTGCAAAGTATGAGTAAAGATCGTAAATTAGTCCTTTTTCATATTTCATATACCACTACCAAACTAGGATTGTAAGTTACATGCACGCCAATATATCTTACAGTAATGAAATTTTTGCTTGTGAGAAAGCTGTATTGTCTGTAGTTGGTTGTCTGCTTTGGTTGCACGTCGGAGTTGATCTGAGGAGTCGAGTGTTGACAGTTGCAGGTGTATGAAATCTTTCAACCGTAGTGGTATTTTATAATCTTTTTAGGCGTACATTTATTTAGAAAAAAATATCATAACTACATTAAGTATTAGTTAAAGAAAAGACAATTAAATATCAATGTACATCTAAAGTGGCATATTTAGTGTAAATAAGTTACCTGGTGTAATAAGCGAGCAATTTGAATGTTGAATGTGTACTGATTGATAACTTTGTCTTAGAGAAATGATTTTTTTTATTAGTAGTTATTGGCTTTTAACTAGCTGTCAGTACTATCAGATCTGTAAATAGTCTTTTTTTGTTGTTGGGATGTGTAAGTATTCGTTCACGTCTAATCTGTGTTTTTGTAAGATGTATTTACATTGGTATTCATCTGATGAGTTTAACCTTTTCATACTGACTTTACTATGTTGTTCTAATGTTGAACTGTTACACTACTGTCCGAGGTAAGGGGATTGCATCTTCAAACGAGTTTAACCCCGCCGCATTCTATGTGTGCCTGTCCCAAGTACATGTTTTTCTTGGAGCCATTCGATCTATTTTTCTCATTGTTGAATACTGTCCGGTTGGCTATAATTGCTTACATCCACTTCATTTGAACTTTGGTGGATATTTGTCTCATTGGCAATCATTCCACATCTTCTATTTTTTGTATCAAAGCCTTAAGTTTTTCAGTAAAAAAGAAGTATATTGATTTAAATTACATGTGTTGACATATTATGCGTATCGTGTATATGCATATACATCAAAATATGTTCACCCATAGGTCATCCAGATTACTTTAATATCAAATCATAGACAGGTTTTAACAATTTAAAGACAGAGAATTTAACAGAATACCTGGATAACCTCATTACATCTTCTATATTACTGAGACTGACCTTAGAATTATATTGGACTTATGTTCATGGAGCTTTTAAATTGGTTTTCGTTTATTTACGTGCTATTGTTTGAAGATTTCACTGTATCATGTTCGCTATGTAGAGGATTGCTTTGTTTTGTATATATAAATCCAATTGGACATTAGACGCAAACTTATATTTTTTATTTATATGTCTACAACTTCTAACAGTGTTGATAATTGTTGAATAACTAAAGGTAAGTCCTGCTGTTATAAGGAAACTAATAATTAATTCATTTGACCACTGTCAATAAAAATCAACTGTTTGTATGTCTGAGGATTTAGCTGCTTGTCTGATCAGGATTTTGAATCTGTATTGCCGAATGATGAACCTCGATTCGGTCAAAGACGTAACGGGTCTTTTGATATAAGACTTTGTTTGTGTCCTTCTGGAAATTTTAACGTTTAAGGTATTAAAAAAGTAAGATACTAGACACTTTTAGAATTCTAATACAACCAACCTACCTATTTCTGTATGCTGTCTTTTATGGTTACGTTACTCATGTTAATTCTAAAATTCTCGACACCATATTTGGGTTTTTACAAATTATAAGCCTGGTATTTTGATAAGTTTTTTCAAGTCCCAGTCTAACTTTCTTGATAGATATATAGTGTTTTCAGATGTTAATATTAATTGGTTGTACAGTGGAAACGTTAGCTTTATTGAGCGAGTTGCATTTTCAGATTCTGTTTCGTTCATATGAAAATGTATGAAATATTTGATATAATGAGTCAATGTTCAGTTGAATGTTTTTTTTAAGAGATTTAGATATGAAAAACACATTTAAAGTAATCAGCATGTCGTTGAAATACCGTACCTGACGAAGTTAGTTTCGTTATATTGTTGAATATTATGAACTCAGGGCATAATTGAAAAAGATGAGCAGTTCAAACATATCTCCAGTCACAGAAGATGAAATACCAGCAAGAGGACAATGGGGGAGAAAAATTGAGTACTTTTTAACAATGCTTGGTTTTACAGTTGGTTTGGGAAACTTGTGGCGCTTTCCATATATCTGTTTAAGGAACGGTGGAGGTTTGTATACTTTACTATTCTATTTAATATTCAATCTGAAAAAAACCTGAAATGATGAGTTGGAAAAAAAATGTAACTTTAAATATTTTGAATCCGGTAATTTCAAGTGAAAAGGAAAAGGGGTCACACTGAACTCATTTTCTTTAATTGATGATTATACATAAAATAAAAATAATTGTTTGAAGGGGAGTTTATGTCATATTTAGCATACACGTATATGGGTTTGTAGCAGGGAACATAATAATTATGTAAACTTGAAATAACACTTGAACTTATATGTATGACAAAATATATTGAGAGAAAAAAAATAACACTAAACAGCCAGAAGTAAAAAAAAAAAAAAAAAAAAGATTAAAAAAAGGTTAGGAAAACCCCTGCTAAATGGTACTTACATCACAAACATTTAATTATTATTAAACGTTTATGAGACCGAGATAAATTAAAAAAATGCGGACGATTCAAAAAGGAAAATCAAAACTAACAGCGCATAGATCATAGATCGAAGAAAGACAGACAAAATCACGACAACATACATGATTCAAAACCAGTACATGTTTTGATAATAATAAAACATCAGTATTGCTGGAACATTGAAATGCGAGATTGTATAGCTGGATAGTAATAATTTAATAAAAGATTATTCTTTAAAATTTATTTTAGGTGCATTTTTGATACCGTATTTCATATGTTTGCTTTTATTTGGCATTCCTCTGTTTTTCTTGGAAACTGCTGCCGGACAATTTTCAGGTCTAGGATGTCTGCATGTCTGGGAGGTATGCCCGATATTTAAAGGTATGACAAATATTATCAGTCTTTTTTTTCTTCATTTTTTAAACATGAGATTAATAAGTGGTGTAAAAGCTCATCAAAGATACCATGCTTACAGTTTGACACGCCAGACGAGCGTGTTTGTCATTACAGACTAGTCAATAGTGCTCTTGTCAAAACAGTTGAAAAAAACAAAAGATAAGCAACATTAAAAACAAAAAATTATCTAGATAAACATCATTAAGTTACATTTGAATACAAAGCATTAATTTTACAATTCATTACCACATTGCAAAGAATGAAAGTTTTAGAAACCAACTCAAAGTTGTTTGTTAATCATTTTTAATATCGTATGAGCAAATATTATTTGCAGGTGTTGGCATTGGTATTGTAATAATGAATGTCATCTGCGGTCTTTACTATAACATCATTCTTGCATGGACTATTTACTACATTGGCAATTCTTTCATTGGTCCTCTACCTTGGACGACATGCGATAATACTTGGAATACTCAACAATGCGTAGCTGATCGTGGTGTTCTCAATCAAGGAAGAAACTATACCACTCAGAATCACAATTTAACGATTAAAATGCTCAAGATAGATGTCGATAACACAACCACTCTAAATGACTATACGTGGACAAATGATACTTTAAAGTTGATGACTGCTCAAGAGGAATTTTGGCAGTAAGTTCAATACAAAAGTCCTTCATATTACATATCACAACACAAATTAAAAAATCATAACATTATCTGCTACATACAAGTTTAGGTTTCTGTTTTACGCAATATTTCTCTGACTAAATTCATTAGCTTTATTGCTTCGGACAATGGTTTCTCTGACTAAATTCATTATCTTTATTGCTTCAGAAAATACTTAATTCATTTTTTTAATTTGACGTATTTTGCTTTAAATTCGTAACGTTTCCTTAAACCTCAGATCGAGTCTAGATTTTTGTCCTGGAGTGTTTAAATCTACAATATAATGTCCCACTCTACGCTCATAGCATACAGGCTGAATAAAGAAAATATCATACTAAGCTACGCATTTAGTACACTTCTTAATTTTTATCTAGTTGGTCTAGTTTTTTACTGCATTTGGCTAAATACGTTTTTTTTCCCTAAGTGGTCAGCCTTCTTTGTATATATCGTGCTGCTCGTTAGTAGATAATTGTTTAAGGAGTAGTAAGAGGGGAAAACTAATTAATAATGAGATGCATTTGTGTTTTCTTCTTTGGAAATCTTATGGTCGACTTATTTATCCTGTTATGTTCTTTTTCGGGCTGCATGAGGGTTATTGTTGCCTTAATTACGACCATATGACAATGTAATGAAAATTTGCCTATTTTATTCTGCATTCGTCATTGACAATTGACTTTTTCTGCATGCCGAAAGTAGTTTTACAAATGGATCTTAATGTGTTCTTTGGGTTGATAATGGTTGTAGATTGATCTGATACTGTATGTTTTTAGTTAATTCATCGGTTTTTAGCATTCAGTTTCATTGTGGTTGGAAAAAGAAAGTCCTGTCAATTCCTTCTAAATTACGTTTCAAGGGGAATTCTTAAAAATGTCCTTTTTCGTTTGCTCTGGTATTGTCAGTTAGTTTTCGATTGATGAGTTGAATGTACCGTTGGTATCTTTTGCCTCTCTTAAATAGTAATACAACATATGTCAAAAATCAGAACATTTTCATACCAAACTTTCATATAAATTGTTACTCCTTAGTTAAAAATTTTATTAGGTCAATTGTAAAACGATTTAATTTTTTTTAAAAGGGCACATGACAAATAGGTTGATGATAAAATAATCATCTTTTGTAGTTCGTTGCTTTTGGCTTTGGTTGTGTCTATCGATCTTCATCAAATTAGTTCTGTTATACTAATGATATTCATCAGAATTGAAGAGTAAAAAAGAAAAACTATAATATTCCCCTAACAGGACTGAAAATAACATTTGATAAATTGTATGCGTCCAAACGCTTTCTTGATTATCTTTCACCGGGAATACTTAAAGCTAAAAGTTTAAAAGCCAATGATGTATGCCAAAGATGTATTGGTACCGAAACACGTGTACAGTTTCATAGCTAAAATAATCACCAAATATATCAAAGGTCCACTTTGCATTAGGGAATTGGAACCTTAGTTCCCTACAATTCTAAATTTATTGACAGACAATTTTAAAAAGGTGTGTTATAAATCATGCCAGTACCAAATCATTGAATACTTAGCTGATTGTAATTTCTGGTACTAATAAAAATATAATAAGCCAGATGGAATGTTATGTATGATATATATACAAGTAAAAAAAAAATGATATAACTTTCATAAATTTTGGTTAAGAATGGTAATATATAAAATATTTCTGATAATGTTAAAATATGTTTCAGGTATAACGTTCTTCAGATGTCTTCTGGAATACATGATATTGGAGACCTAAACTGGCGATTGACATTGTGCTTGTTTGGGGCATGGGTACTCATCTGTGTGTGTATAAGTAAAGGCGTCAAATCTGTTGGAAAGGCAAGACCAAATTTAATATAATTTGAGCTATTTTTTATTACTACAGAATTGTCGGTTCTGTGATTTGAGGGAGGCTATATACATAAAAATTTACAGTCACCAAATAAACATATCACAATGTAATAACTATGGGTGACTCGCACCTGATTATTTGTATTCAAAATACCTCGTTTAGTGGATGGATTATTATAAATTTTTGTTGTTGAATGGTATAATTTTTTAATTAAATATTAAGAAACTGTGTCAAAAATCAGTTGACCTTAAAATTTAGGGAATGCGTTTGAAAGCACGTGTTATGCTCAGTGAAATCAAGAGATTAAGTTTATATATAAATATCGTTACCATATTGGTGATATCGGTACTTAATTGTTGTCATTGTCATCGCAGAGGCGAACTCGAGCCGAGACAAAACTTTCTTTTTAAATCATTCCGGAACTAATTATGGTCTTTTATTCGGTAAACGAGAAAATTCTAATTCAAGTTTAACGCAGCATTTGAATTATAAAGTTTGTCTTATTGTAGTCGTTAATGTTTTTTCATCAGAATATTACTTAATGTATAAATAAAGACAAGCACCAATCTATTCCATTCCAGAATGTTGATTAAAACGATAAAAAATCATCAGATTTGACATAAGAAAAGACTGTTTGTTCAAATGTGTAGTGTTTCTCTACCAGACACGATTAAGTCTTAACAAATAAACTGACATTTAGTTAACATGCTTGTATATTACATAACAATGCTTCATAAGAGCGACAAAAATATACCACATGGAATTCAAACTCATGAGTCGAACATAACATTGACAATACCATGTTGAAAAACGAAACACGAAAAACGACAAAAATACAAACAGCAGTTAACCAAACACAACATAAAAACTCAAAGACTTAGCCACACGAATCCCACCGAATGTCTGGCGTTCACAGATCCTGTTTCAAGTTACATTCCGTTCTGTTTTAGGTTGTTTACGTTACAGCCACTTTACCATATATTCTTCTAACTATCGTTCTCGTCAAAGGATTAACCCTAGATGGAGCTATCGGTGGCGTGATATTATATTTGAAACCAGATTTTAGCAAATTGCTTAAATTGCAGGTATTTACGCTTTTATTTGTACTATGAAACGTTATGACAACATAAACAAACATATCACCCTCGGTTTAATATAAAATGAATAAATACAATTTAACTGAATTAATGAAAATCTTGTCATTTGAAGTTGAACGGCAAACATCCATAAAAAAATGCGATACGATTAAATATATATGAAATTGACATTATTACCTAATATGAACAAATCCATCTTCTGTCGCGTACATGAACTCAGATAAATTAGACACTCATTGTTTTGATTTCAAAATCCCATTCGATACGATTTATGTGATGAATAAATAAAGGCAACAGTAGTATACCGTTGTTCGAAATTCATAAATCGATTGAGAAAAAAACAAATCTGGGTTACAAACTCAAACTGATGGAAACACATCAGTTATAAGAGGAGAACAAAGACACAACAGAAACACTAAAATGCAACACACACACAGAAACGAACTATAGGATAACAAATAGCCATTTTTCTGACTTGGTACAGGACATTTTAAGATGGAAACATTATAAAAACATTATGATTGACCTTTTTCAGGTATGGATGGAAGCTTCAATACAAGTATTTTATTCTCTTGGTGCGACTTGGGGTCCGTTGTTTACAATGGCTAGTTTTAATAAATTTAAAAACAACTGTTTGCGGTATGTTTTTGGTTACTATCTTATTTGAATATCCAAAGGTTAATCCTTTGAAATGTAATTAATTGATTTTATATATGCTCAAGACTACAACATGTATTTAATTCATTAAATTACGGTTATTTCTTCATCGGTTTACATTTTTGCTAAAAAAGATATGTTGAAATTATAAATAAAGATTCTATATTTGTTTTGTCTGATGCACACGAAAATTAATCATTAATTTCTGATCTTGTCATCCTATATTTATCATTGTAGCGATTCCATTATTCTGTCGTTTATTGGAGAAGGAACCAGCGTTTATGCAGGGTTAATAATTTTCACAGTTTTAGGATTCATGTCTGCACGTTTTTCGCTGCCGCTTGACAAAATTGTTACATCAGGTAGCATTACATTATTTATTATAAAGTTAGTGTTGATATTTGCCTGTTTGAAATGGAACTACAGAGGGTCAGCAGTGACACTCTACCAAAATTACAAACGCGTTACTCATGCTTTACTTTAATTATTGTAAGTATAGAGGATTGTTTGATGAAAGCTATTGACTTAAGATTTTTTCTCACTAGTGGCTTGACTGGCCGTGTTGAGTATGAGTATAGTCCTATAATATATAAACTTTTTTCTAGTTATGTTTATTTCTGATATATATTTTTTTACTTATTCTGCTATTTTCTTTTTTTTATGCCCTACATACGATAGAAGAGGGGC
>CM034353.1:93664624-93675139 GCA_019925275.1 Mytilus edulis
GTAAACGTTAAGTTTACATAGTTGACATTATAATAACATTGTTATTTTATTTTCAAAATGTACCGTTACAGCATACGACGTCATCAAAAAGAGTGTTATTCGTGACGTTTATGTGTAAGACGTCGAAATAAAGCAACTTGCAGGTACTTGAAAATACCCTTAGTGTTGTACAATCGACGGCGTGTAAAACGGTTATAGTTTTATCGATTTACAGAGTGTAAAGTGTTATTGATTGCAAAAGTTCTTATTCCATCCTATCAGAGTTTCGTTTTTTGAAATATATTTGATATTTGCTGAAATATATTCAACTTAAAGAAGGTTTTATTTTGGAAACAATATACTAAAAACAATATATAAACTTGTGTTGGAAAAACTCGGAGGTATAGTGTGTAAGTCTTGAATACTACTTTATAAATAGTACCGAAGTCAACATCTCTTCATAAATGGAACATCGTATCAAAATCATTACATAAGCAACTGCACAATATGCATTAAATTAATTAATTTGCCGTATAATAATTAATTTCTTCCTTTTTTAATCATGTTTGTGATGCATTATGTAATATCTCATTGAGGTCTTCTTTTTCCAATAAAGTTCAATTATTCTTACTTTGCTATTGATTGAGGTTTCATCCAGCTTGTGAGCCGACAGCGGGGAGAACATTTTCAGGCCGCAGGTCGTCAGCGGAAAAAAATAAGCCATTCACCAAGGCGAGAAAAAATAAAAACAGTCTAATAAAAAACATACCCGGAATTTATTGAAATACATGCATTTACTTAAATCATACATCTTTATATACCGTCTTAAAACGGCACAACATAGAATTATTTGTGTGATATGTGATACTTTAAAAACTATTTAACTATCAAAATATTTCAAAGAACTATGCCCTACAAATTGATTTATTTTTTCGGATTTCAATTCAATTTTTCATCATTTCTGGGGTGAAAACTATAAGCAAAAAGAAAGAAAATAGCCAAATATCAGATGGGGACGAGTATCTCGGATTCTTTGGTTATAGCCTTAACGTGAAATTACTACATTTTGCCAACTTAATACGAGTTCTTTTGGGTTATAATGAAATAGACAAAGTTGGGATGTAAGAATGGAAATATTAACAAAATTAATTATAATCATTGAATAGCAAAGAAAACAAAATTCAACAGCAAATAAAGGAACCACTGGCATTAAACATCTACTCTAAGATCCTCATTTTTTTTTTAAATTAAAGCCATCCCCTAATTTGGAAGAAAGAGATCAAATTGAAGTCATCTAATTAACCCCTTGAAAATGACACTACGCTTTGGCACCGAAAGGGTTAACATTGAATCTTTTGTTGGGGGCAGTAGATGACCTCTAGGCGAAGAGTTGTCAAAAACAGTAGAGAAGTTGTTTTGTGCTATAAATGGCTACGAAATTCATATCGTCGATGAATAAAGATTCAGAATTGTTTGCAATGCAAAAAACATTCATTGTCATCTACTGCCCCCAACAAAAGATGCAATGTTCTGGTTGCTTATGTTTGTGTTTGTCTTTGATTCCATGTTTTTTTCTCTTCTTACCTTTGAATGTTTTTCAACATCCTTAAGTTACTTGATGCTCTATGTTTCAGTGTAAAAAATAAACCTTTTTATCCAGAAAACTGGTAAGTATGCTTTTTTTCATTCAAAATCATGATTTTTGGAAATTACCTCCCCCTTTTTTTTCTTGGTCCTCTACGATTTAAAAATTAAATAAAAATGAACCTCCGTTTTAATAAGATATGATTTGGTCAATCGAATAAAAAATTTAGTACAAAATACTTCGTAATTTTTTCATATTTCTGTATATATGTGTAAAACAAAATTTTTGATAAACTCTTAAATAAGTCCCCTTTTAATCTCTTTTGGACACTTTTTCAAAAGTATACACCTCTTAAAATATTCTCTAGACATTACTCTTTAGATTTATACAAAAAAATGCGGTTTCCTGGGGTGTAACACAGAACTGAAATTTTACCCTACCAGCTTGATTATAACCTAATGCGAAAAGGCATGAAAATATTATGTAGTCAACAAACAATAAGACGATTTGAATGAAGTGAACAATTTATATTTTAATATTTGAAAACATTTTATTAGATTAAACAGATTATCAGAACTATCTTATTTAGTTTTCCTCATATCTGTTCTCGTTTTGGAATTCTGAATACCATAGAAAAAAATAACAGATTTAAACATAAAAAAGACAAGTGGTTGTCGTTTGTTTATGTAATTTATACGTGTTTCTCGTTTCTCTTTTTTTATATAGATTAGACCGTTGGTTTTCCCGTTTGAATGGTTTTACACTAGTAATTTTGGGGCCCTTTATAGCTTGTTGTTCGGTGTGAGCCAAGGCTCCCTGTTGAAGGCCGTACTTTGACCTATAATGGTTTACTTTTTTTTTTAAATTGTTATTTGGATGGAGAGTTGTCTCATTGGCACTCACACCACATCTTCCTATATCTAAGACAAGGGAACAAGCAATGAGATATTAGTTTTCCCGTAGAAGTATATACGTTTCGCAATGTTTCCTTATCGTAGCAAGTAGTAGCAAACATACTATCACCAATCCACCAGCATAGATTGACTACAGATAATAAAAGATACACATAATTTCTTGGATTCAGGCGATACTTCGTAAAACTATTAAATTGTAGTATACAAAAAATTTGTAAATACAATTCTAGCATTAATACAAACTTTTGGACCATGAAACCATCGTGTATGCAGGAAAATTCTATAAGTGATTGTTACCTTAATGAAACTATAAAACTTACAATTAGAATCTTGTGGTGAAAATGGAGGTGTGGTTTTCCACTTACTGCCCTTAAATAAGACCTATTAGTGAACATATGAAAACTAACAATTAATAAAGTTATTACAAATGCTGATAAAACAGTATCGTAAGCTATATCAGTATTTTCCGTAAATTTGGATTCATTCCTACAATAAGCTAAAAGATAACTTGGTAAGACTATCACAACTCAAAACAATAAGCATAACAGGATAGGAATCGTATTTTGTTTTGCTTTCTTTCGAGGCTTCCTGTGAGACTTTTTCTAAATCCGTAACGGTGATAAAGACGTCGAACAGTTGAGTAAGGGAGTATTTACATTTGCAAGATGTTGTTCATGGCTTCTAGATTGAGGTTCATTATCATTTGATGGCCAAAGTTCAGCAATAAATATCATTGACAGTAAAAAATATTCCATTTCTGCAGGCATTGCATACGGCTTGATAAAGTCTAAAAACCATTTTGGTTTGCACTTGTTTTTTTTCATAAGACAATGCATATCATTGCTTTCAGAGTTTGTGTGTTTGTATATTTCAACAAAATAATAAGCCCATTGTGAAATATTTGCCAGGACTATCAATAAAAAACTATAGTAAATCTTCCACGAGCATTTCAAAAAGGAATGAATGCAAACTTGTAAAAACCAAGACTGAACAATATAAAATATTATTTGAAAGCAGTGAAACCTGACGGTCGCGTCATCATGTCTTTTGTCATATGTGGCATTTGTGTCTACACAGCCTATTGTTTTGCGCTCGTCGAATAAGTCCTCATGGCAACAAATTGTGCAAATTATTTTAGCAAGGGAAAACAGAATACTCCCAAATGTGAAAATCCACAGAAATACAAATTTCACTTTTGAGTTGTGTTTTCTACTCAAAGACGTTGATTCAACATCAGCCTGCCTCAGTCGATACTCGATTACCAAATGAACAACGCAGACGGCAATTGCTAAGAAAACTACGATACAAAGATATGAATAAATTTGGTGATTCTTAATTTTCTCGTCCTCAACCAACTGAACTCCGAAGATATAAAGAACAGATATCATTAACACGCTTGAAAGAAGTACAAGTCCGCTTATACTGCCATCATGAGGTCGAATGTTACCACTTGAATAATAGTTTTCGGATACTCCACCTGATGTAAGCGGTATGACTATTGCAGCATTCAAAAACTTTGCCAAGGATTCCATTGCTGAAAGGAAAAATCATTAGTGTTTGTTCAACATAAATTTAAAGCGACAACAACAAAAATAATTTTAAACAACTACTGGTTCGTCGTTTTAAAAGGTTTATAGCTAAACAAAATATTATGGCATCTAAAATCTGACGCGCCATTCACAACACGCACATATAAGAACTAAATTGAATTATAAATACATGTATAATACAAAGTAGTTACGGGAAAATTGATCATGACCCAGAATTGAAAAAAAACAGCTGAGGCCAAACGTCATCCCGTTTGTGTATATGTTACATGAGAAATAGTCCAAGATTATTCTAACGTATGACAGCATTGTTCTAGAACTTTCTGAAAGCTTGGGACATCAGCATAGTCCATATAAAAAAAACCTGAAAGAACCGAACAAAACTTAAGGAGACAAATGTCTGACTCGAGATTGTAAAACATCCGTCTGAAATTAATTCTACATTATTCGAGGTTTTTTTTAGTTTTTTTTCCACGAACAAGTTATTCTTTTTACCGTGCAATAACCCTGTAACAAGTGACCAATTAGGTTGTGAGTTCGACCCCTGCCCATGGCTTTTGTTTTCGACTCATATCTTTATTGACTAGGATTGTCATATTTTTTGTTAAATGTCGGTTGTTCTTTCGGGGCACTCTAGCTTCCTCCACTACTACACAACTGACCGTCACGATGTAGTAAATAGTGCTGACAGTCGCATTAAAACACAATCAATCAATCAGTTGTTAACCAATCACCCCGTTATAATTTATTTTCAAAACACAACATGAAAATGTATCAGTTTTACACAACAAGATAGTACAGCAAGATACCACACGCATACTATGACAAATGCAATCTAATATCGTGATCCAACTGCAAACGTTTGATTTTTAATAAAGAATATCTAATAACCCTATCATACAAAGCTTACAATATTTTTTTTTAAATCCTCAAAGAGAAAATAATACAATTTAAAATAGTTCAGTATACATACTTGATATCCTAAACACAAACGTTGTTCCAAAGAAAATTATGTCTTTTTGTCGCCTGCTATATGTGTTCTGATATCGTCCAGGTAAATTATGCTTGTTTTTATAGAAAGTCAATCCATGCATGTCAGTTACAGGCAGTAAAATATGTCAAAATAATACCCGACAAAACTGAACAATTTGGGAAAATTAATGTGAAAATGTTTTTTACGCATCTAGAAACATGATAACTCTGCTGATGTTACACAATTTAAATTTAAATCAGCCATATGTATGCTTTACTTATGAAAAGTATACAAACGATTGACTTACAATTTATTCAAAATCTACGTAAATTGGTTTTACCCCCACACAAACACACACAAACAAACAAAAACAGCCATATCATACACCTGTCTACAATCGGGAGCATATTCAGAGGTTTATTGTGTTCTAGTATTTAAAGTTTGTGGTATGCAGTAGAATGGGTTATTCAAAATGTAAGTCTCTATTTAACTAATTTTAAATATTTCTAGACTGAATACAATTTAGAGCTAGCCATATTAAATATACACTTGTCATATAGGCTTATGCTTCAAAGCATTCCCTATCAGCAGTGCAAATGCGATTCACACAGTTTTTGTTAGTTATCTAAATTTCTTTTTTGTGAATTGATATACGAGATTTTAACTTTGGAACAAAAAGTAGTCATTATTTTTCAACTTACTTTTTATTTTTAACTCATTTATGTGTTTCTTCTTCACTCTCTCAGTATGTTTATCAACATTAATTGATGTATGTAGTCCTCGGATTATTTGCTTTATCATATTTAATACTTATTAACTAAATTGATTCAGCAATAGTTTGAAAATTCTGTGGTAATTTAAATGTTTGTCTTCTTGCTGTTTTACGATAAGCTAAACAGAGATTTGTCAATTTCTTGTGCTGGTTTGTTAATTTTTTATATGACCTCGCATTTATTTGAGCGGTTTATGCAAATGTGTAGCTGTTATAAAATCAAGAAGAGAATTCAGATGAATCGATAACTTGATTCTACGAAGAAAGTACATTGAAATCACTTCATCTCTTTTATGCCCTTTATTCTTAAAAGCTTCAGTTATCAACATCCACACATAAATATTTCTGTAGAGGGATGAATGAGAATTATAGGGATGAGTTTTCTAATTGGGAATTTTCAATATACTTAGATAGATCAATCTATCAGCACAAGCATGTTGACGATACATCTCGGTTTTATTTCTCGAGTTCCACCTTTTTTATTTCATCACTCATGTCACTATATGTGGGTTATTGCCTACAATAAAGTCATAGAAAGAAAGTATCCTTTATTGTATAAACGAATTTATCAATTTTCCCTATAATAATTTGGATGGACCATTATGAAATTGTTGCGTAAAGATGGATATAGATGTGTTTTACTTGCATCTACATTTCTGTCCTCTTTTCATCTTGAATTTATGCACAGTTCTATGAAAACTGCTGTTCTTCTTTTCGTAATAAACATACGTGAAGTTAATAACACAAATACAACAAGTCAGGGTCAGTTGAATCATAAATATTTTAGGAGAATATCTCTTTTTATTCATACTGGGTTTTCAAAATCTAAATGAGGACTTCTTCTTGAAATATGATCCTACAAGTAACCGTAAAAACATCAAATGTTGTTATTTGATACTTTTTATGCATTATTTTAATGAAAGTAACAACTTCCAGTCATACTAGTTAAGGTGGTATTGGTGTCTTCCTCCATCTTGGATTGTAAAAAACAGAGAATCAAAGGTCCAGATTTTCCATCAAGTTAGCAAAATTTGATGCAGGAATGCAGATGTTTAATGTAAATTTTCATTTATAAGTACCAATTTATAAGAATATAACTTCTAAATATTGATATTTTTGCAAATGTTAATTATTTTTGGTTGTTTTTATTTTTTTTTTAAATTGGCATTTTAAGGGGAGATAACTCTAAAAAAAGTGCATTGTCTGAAGGATTCTGTATGGAATTTTCCTATTTTGTATTTTAGCCGGAAAAAACGTACGGTGACCCTATCTTTTCTTTTGATATTCTCAAAGCAGTGTCTGAAAGCTATCTTTTCCTGAAGTATTTAACAATTCTATCATTTTGTTTATTTTCTAATCACAAAATGGTGTTTTTCCCTGTATAGTCCATACAAAATGTGTCATTTTGTCCCGTCCTGTAGCTTGAGAAAATGCGCGGTGACCTATCACCTTTATTATATTTTTCAACATGTATCAATAGATACAACGTTTTGGCAAAGTATGAACAAATTCTATCATTTTTATTTTAGACTCCCATACCACCTTAAGTACCACATAAAATAAAATAATTTGAAAATTGTAAAATTCCATAGTGATAGAGGAACAACAATATAATAATATGATCCATATCTAGGGTAAGAAATAAAATTTTCTCTCGAGCTTTACATCAACAAGGAAGTAGAAGATTTAATGACGTAATAAACTAATTTGCACTTTTCGACAGTTTTTGTTTTGAACAACTATTAGAATGAAGTAAGAAGATGCAAAAGTCGAAACAAACGACGAATAAAAGTAAACATAACAGTAAAATGTGACTACAATTTTGTGCTTTTTTGTTCGTTTATTTTTGGGGGAGGGATTTTTTTGTTGTTGTTGTTGTTGTAGAGGGTTTTAATATCACTATAATTTGTCATTTGTAAGAAAAATTGCATGCATCGAAGAATCAAATGCACTTCTAATATATCCAAATTCACACATAATTGGAAACATATTAGACATATAAAAAGCCTGGTAACTTTTATCTGTAATAGACTGAATCTTATATTTCATTGATAATTATGTAAAGTATATTATAGAAAAGATAGGGGGGGGGGGGGGAATCTGAAAAAAATATTTGTCTTTTGTTTTTGCTAAGTTTTTTTCTTAGTTGACATATTTGTTTGTTTTTATATTGATTAAGATTATAACACAATGTGGACTACTGTAACCCTTTTATTGACATGTTGACCTATTTTGTTTTGTTCGCATGTTGTCAATATATTGGAATTTCATGCGACTGTCGTGAGCAACACGATGGGTGCCAAGCGTGGAGCAGGATCTGCTTACTGTTCTGGATCACCTGAGACCACCCCTAGTTTTTGGTGGGGTTCGTGTTTCTTAGTCTTTAGTTTTCTATGTTGTGTAATGTAAACTATTATTTTTCTGTTTGTCTTTTTCAATTTTAGCCATGGCTTTATCTGTTTATTTTCGATCTATGAATTTTACTGTCCCTCTGGTATCTTTCGCCCCTCTTTCATACAAGTGGGATGTTTAGCTAGCTATAAAACCAGGCTTATTCAACCATTTTTTACATGTCAGTACCATGTCAGAAATATTACAGTTGTTCCCATTTTTTCGATGTGTTTGAGTTTGAAATTTTTCCATTTGCTTATGGACTTTCTGTTTAGAATTTTCTTATAGTTCTGTATTTTCGTTGATTTACTTTAATACCAAATATTGAAATTTTATGACACCATGCTAGATTTCAGCTTTTGCTACATTGTACTAATCTGAAATCCAATTTGGCTCTCAATAAATCTGTTGGACACAATTTAACATAGAACCTTACAAACAAGATTTATAACATATCATTAAACATCTGGTTGGTGGAACCAGCATACGTAAGTTACTGAAATGTTTGTCAAACATGCTAACTGTAAGCAATGAATTACTATCCACACTGATCAATGTCCATACTTGTTTCAATAATTAAACACAATAGAAAAACAACACATAAGTAAATTTCTTTTTAATTTTATTTCAAACGAATGAACATATATGTTTATAATACACATGAATTTAGTTGCTATAGACAGATGCAGTATTTCCTCGCTCAAATTAAACTAAATGGTCACGTTTTGTTGGCGCATGTCGTTATCTGGATTTTGTCGAAAAATATTATAAAATGATATGAAAGATTTAAATCTAAAAAACACAAAGAAAGGGAACAAACAATGAGAAATGAGTTTCTGTGTTGTTATGCTATATACACTTTGCAATATTTTCTTATCGTAAATAGATGTAGCTTCAAAAATACTATCATCAATCCAGAAGTACAGATTTAAAATAGAGAGTAAAAGGTATACGTACTCGCCGAGACTTCGCTTTTTCTTTCCATAACTATTTAATTGTAAAATACAAACAACTTGAAAATACAGACCAATCATTGTCATTAATTTCTGACACATTATCAAATATTCTTTCCTTTCGCGTATGCAAGCAAAAATTACTGAGGAGCAATATGCAATCGATCCTAAAAAGCTTGCTATTATCATTTTGTGATGAAAATGGAGATGCTGTGTTTTCATTAACGGTTCCAAAAATGACGATGGTTGTGAAATCATATAAAAAACTCATTATAAGTAAGACTGTTATAGAACATAATAGAAATATATGGTATGCTACATTAACATTTTGAATCGTTTGATATGAGCTTTCTTCAATATCTTCAGAAAGTTTAATATAACCAAATACGAAACATGGAAAAATCATAAGTACAACAAATCCAACGCAAAAAATGGTTCTTAAACTGTTAAAACCAGATCTATCGATTCTTTCATCAGATGTTGAAAGTAATGGCGTATATTCACTCTCGGGATTTGATCTCTGTATACGTACTTCATGTATATGATTTTGCTTAGAGGGCCAAATTTGAGCTATCAAAATCATAGAGAACAGAAAATATTCCATTTTAATTGGCGAAAAAAACGGCTTAATTTGTCTGCTTACAATATTATCAGTGGGGCAAATGATATAATTGGTTTTATTACAACTTTGTCCTGGCCAGTCAGTAGATGTCCTTCTGTATATTTCGACAAAGTAATGTGCCCACTGTGAAATATTAGCCAAGACTATTAACAACAAACTATAGTAATTTTTCCATGACCGTGTAAAGCGAAAAGGAATGAATGCTTGTACAAAACATGACTGAACAAAGAAGAAGATAATCTGAATGCATTGAAAACTGATGTATACTTTGTCATAATCTGTGTAGTAAGTACCATTGGTGTCCATACAACCCATCCTCTCGAATTCTTTATATGTATGATTTTTACATTTGATAGTTCGGATAATTTTTGCAAACGAAAAGACAATGCTTCCAATTGTAAAAATCCACAAGAAAATTTGGTTAACGTTACATGTTGGTCTAATCCTTTCTGTAATTTGACAATGCTGACGTTGATACAGAATCAAATATTTCACACAAACAACAATCGCCAGAAAAATCACAATACATAGGTATGAGTGAACTGTTATATATTGTACTAAATAATCTGTTTTCGGATCAACAAATTCAGCTCCAATCATGGACAAAATGACAATCACAAACACGCTTAAAAGTAGTATAAGCCCGCTGATACTGCCATCGTGAGGTCGAATATTATCAAAACTATTGTGGTTTTCCGATGGTTCCCCTGCTGTGAATGGTAAAACTACAACAGCATTTAATAACTTTTTTAAAGTTTCCATTGCTGAAAACAAAGAAA
>CM034353.1:93675239-93755650 GCA_019925275.1 Mytilus edulis
TCCTGTAGAATTATTGTTAGAATCTATTGTTTCAATATCTAACTGTTTCAGTTTTGTTTGACTACAATCATTATCACTTATATCGTGTACGTCGACAGCTGTGTTGTCATGGTTGTTTAAAAACACTTCATTGTCAAAGTCAGCCTCAATTTTGCTTTTCAGTGTTGTAAAATATTGATCAGAAAATGCTGTACATTTAGCACCTTGGATTACCACTCAACCCGTATTAAAAAAGTTTATCTTTATAGAACAGTTTTTATCTGTATTGATGTCGCATGACACTTTAATTACTGAACCTTCTTTGAGTAGTGTGGTTTTAGATTGCCCAAAATGGCTTATAATTGTTTTTTTCCATAAATCAATTCTTGACGGTGAAGTCTTGAATGTTACATTGTTAGTTTTGCCGTCACATTGTGGGTGCTCGACTGCAATTTCAATTTTTGAAGGATCATTTACAGGCTTGTCTTCGAACATTTTATCAAAATCGACACCCATTAAACAATCAGAAAATTTTGATTGAGGTTTTGATACGCGGCTAGACGAGCTTTCAGTCGCCGCCGCCATTACTATATGTATTGTTTATCGTTTATTTTCCACGTGTTGAATGTTGATTGTTGTTGTTATATAAAATACTGCTTTGATATGGAGCCAATTTGATGTGTATGAGATTATATCATACTTGTGTAACTAAAAAACACATCCCAACATCCTTAAATTTGGTAATTTAGGATAAAAACATTGAAGAGAAATTTTCACTGTTTACATACATCTGTACCGGAAGTTCCCAGAATTTAATGCTAGATAACATTATCCTATTTTTCAATGGCAGTCTTGCAAGTTCGGAACGACATGCATCATTCGAGGCCTTACAGTGTACTCCCAAGATTTCTTTCATAAATTTTATATGCAACTTTTCATAGGCATCACTGTCTGTAAATGTCGAAATAATCCCCAGATTTCACTACAATAAAGGAGAATAGGGGCTACTAAGGAATCAAAAAGTTTTTCCAGAAGTTTACAAGGGTTATCTAATCCTATTGTTTTCTTTTTTTTTAAATACGCTTTCCTAGCTTTTTCCATAAGCGAAGTGATGGCGACATTAAAACTGCCATTATATCTAATAGTAATACCCAAGTAACAATAAGTATTAACTGTCTCTAAGGATTTGCCATTATAATAAAATTCGTTCAGAAAAGACTTTCCGTTTGAATTAAAAACCATTACTTTTGATTTCTCTGTATTGACTTGCAATTTCCAAGAAGAACAATAATTACTTAATAAATTGAGACAATTTTGCAAACCCTCTTTGCTATCAGATAATAATACAATATCATATGCATACAAAAGTGCACTTAATGAAACATCACCAACTACAACTGGATCTGCATTGATATTTTCCAAGTCTTTAAGTATGTCGTTTATAAAAAAATTAAAGAGAAGAGGACTCAATACATCTCCTTGTTTAACACCACAGTTTGATTCAAACGATTGGCTAAGACCATTAGAAAATTTAATTCTACTTGTTGTATTAGAGTACATTGAAAATATTATATTAAAAATATGTTTTGGTACATTACTTTGAAGTAGTTTATGAAATAATCCTATTCTCCAAATTGTATCAAACAAACGCTTTTCTGAGATCAATGAAAGCAGCAAATATTTTTTTGTTTTTGGCTTTATAATTGCTGACAATAGATTTTAAGGAAAAGATGTGGTCTGCAGTTCGACTATCTTCTTTGAAGCCAATCTGGTTATTACTTATTAATTTGTTTACATTTATATGAGCAAGTAATCGAGAGAGGATTATTTTATTAAACAATTTTCCCAGGTTTGAAGTAATGGATATCCCTCTGTAATTACCAGGGTCACTTTTACTTCCCTTTTTATGTAGGAGTACTAAAAATGATTCATTCCAAACTTTTGGAAAATTTCCATTATTCAAAATAAAGATAAATAGCTTTTGTAATGGTTTTGTTAAGACTGATATTCCATTTTTCAACATTTCATTTGAAATAAGATCAGTAGCTGTGCTTTTCCCATTTTTAAGGGACTTAATTGCCTTTACGATCTCACTTGTTGTAATGTGTTCCTGAAAGTCATTAGTCCTGTTGTTTTTTTGAAAATCATCAAATAATGTTTCAAAATTTTTGAGAATTTTTTCTTGGAATGGGTTAAAACTCTCGTCCGTTTTGTTTAGTTTTTTTAAAATAGCTGATAAATTCATCTTGTGCAAACTGTACAGAATCTTCATTATTACAAGATTTACTTAGTTTTTGTAAAAGATTCCAAAATGTTTTAGGATCTTTATTAACATTTGCACTTATCTCAGAACATATTTTATTTTTGTATGATCGTTCTGCCTTTTTACAAGCTCTTCTATACTTAGAGCGGCAGGAGTAAAAAGATTTTCTGTAAGTGTTATTATATGGAAATTTGTTTACCAGTTTTTCATAACTTTTAACTGTTTTGCGCAAATCATTACAAGAGTCTGAAAACCATGGCTTTCTTTTAGATTTTTTTTTTTTTTCTATGGGGCATTTTGTTTACTAATTTTGCTGATTTTTTTGCGCTTTCATACAAAATTGATGTTAATGATTGTACAGCTGAATCACTGCTTTTAAAGGAATTATTTATAAATAAGCTAATTTAGTTTTATTTTCTTTACTGGAGATATCCTTCACATATGCCTCTATGGCTCCAGGTGACCAAATAAATTTTCCTGGAAGGGGATCCAGTTGTGTTTGGTTAACAAAATTTGTGGAACGGAAAAAAGTTAACAATGTACAACTGATTGGACAATGGTTTGATAGTGACGTTAAGTCATGTATTTCAAAATAACCAACTAAGCTAAGTAAATCAAAAGACACAAGTGTATAATCAACAAGACTGCATCCATTATATGTTATGCATGATTGTTTACCATGTAAATCACCAATCGTTCTACCATTCAATATTGTAAGGCTTGTTTCTTTACAAAGATCAAGCAAACATCTACCACTATTATTAATACGTTTGGGGTCAAGATTATTTCTTGGCATTATACTGTCTTCTACATAATAATTATCAACTACATATGGTTGTTTAGATTCATCAAATAACACATAGTCTGGTGAGGTATTTGTGTGGGCATTAAAATCACCTTGCACCATTATATCTTCTAGTTTACAATATTTTTCAATATCAGACAGTAAATGTGCATATACAGAGTTAATATCCGGTACATTACAACTGGAGTTTTCAGGCGATACATAAACAGCAGCCAAATATATATCTCTTTTTAAATTAAAAAATGTATGATCAAGTATAACCCAAGCTATATCAGAGTGATCATTGTGGATTGATTTTACTCCATTATTTATAGATTTTTTTACAAATTTGTTGATACCACCAGAATGACGTCTGGCTTTTTTGTGTTTTTTCCTACTACTTGAAGATATCAAATTAAATTCTGGTAAACTTAATTTTGGATCAGAATTACTCCAAGTTTCTACAAAACTGACTATATGAAACTTGGAAATAGTTTCCAGAAAGTAAGGATCTTGTGATTTATCTGTGGTCAATCCTTCAATATTCCACATAGCTTTCTTGAGTGAATAATGAGATGAAAAATGTTTTGACATGATTGATGAATTGACAATGTTATTTATTTAGGGATGTTGGGTGTGTGAAATGATTATATTGATATTGAAAATTTCTATTTTTAGACTGGACAAAGTAATATAAAAAAATAAAAAAAGATATATTAGGCAAAATGAAAGAGAAAGATCATTCCTGCTTAAATATATATAATTCAAGTGTCTTTTTTCTAAAAGATCAAATATTAAAATAAAGAAAAATATTAAAAAAAAAAAATAGTTATATTTAATGATAATACTTTATCAATATACTTGTTTATCAATATACTTAATATTGATGTATTTTTTTCTAAAAGATCAAATATTAAAATAAAGGAAAATATTAAAAAAAAAAAAAATAGTTATATTGAATGATAATACTTTATCAATATACTTGTTTATAAATATACTTAATTTGATCACATATGGGACTAGAATGAACATGTAATGAGACTAGATAATACAAAAAAAGTGTGTACAAAGAATATAACAATGATAAGTACACTTAAAAACAACATAATGTATATTGATGATAAACACAATATTTTGTATGTAAAAAAGTGTATAACGGAATAATACTTAGTACAATATTGCCTGATGTCATATAAAAAATAACAACCTAAAATTGATTTTGAGAGTCAATTTGAGAGTATGCCGCATTACGACCCCACTGACCAACGGGGGCCATTGCCATGGATTTTGCCAAGGCATGAGCGGAGGTTGAAAGTTTGGAGGTGGTAACCAAGGCATAAAGTTTTGTTGTGGGAATGAACTGGGTTGTTGATAATGTGAACTTCCTTGTATATAAGCAGGTGGTGTAATTGGATGAGGTTCCATTGTTTGATTAGATATTGGTCTTTCTACATCCCAGTTGTTGGTGACATACGAAGCTGTTGAATGTTGCTGGTTTATGTTACAACCATAGTCATGATAGTCCTTGACTTCACGCCGATTGTTAACATGACGGCTTGTATGTCTCTGTGTTGGCCTAAAGCCATGGTTCTCAGTTGGTCGATAAATATTCATAGCCATTTTCAGGTGTTTTACCATGTTTGGAAGACCTCTGTTATTGTTCAAGTGAACGTCATCATAGAACATGTCTTCAGATGGTTCAAAGGGTTCAATGAGACGGACATGCGGAAAGAAGTTACACGCAGATTGAAGTATTTTATTTGCTTCGTTGACATCTTCGTTCGGAATATCTTTTCTTTTAACTATTGGCAGGATGAAAATTTTGGAACTATTCCATGTTTTGGAGGCAATCTCTAATAAGTTTCCAAACTCCTCTTCTTTTACTCCTTCACTTTGTAAGTCCCTTGTTCCAATGTGAATGAGGATGTTTTTTGCATTGATAGTTGTACCATTTTTTTCAATAAAGCTGGTACATGTATTTGCGCCTCCTCTTATAAACCGTTTCACGGTTTTTTGTTTTGGAGTAAATCGGTTTGGTTGACTCCTTCTTAATATTGAATCACTTAAAATAAGATAATCACAATTTATTTTTTGGAACATCCCGGTTGGGTTCCTCAGCATTTTGGCGATCAGAAATAATTTTCTGTTGGTCTTTATCATTTGTTACAAAATTAATGCCAATTTATGGTTTCGTCGGGGTTTCAGATTCTAACTCTGTCGTGTTGTTAAGACTTGGATGTTGAAGTTGTTGATCATTCTGGGTATTACTTTTACCTTCGTGCAGAGGTTCCGAGAGTTTATTCTCTAATTGATCAACGCGGTCTTGGAGATTTATAACCAAAGAGGTTAAATTTGACAACAAGTTTTTGTTTTCATTGTATGCTGTGTCCATTTTCTTTAGCTGAGAGTCTATTAAATTAGACTTTGTATGAAGAGAGTCTAAAGATTGGCTTGAATGTTTCATTTTTGTTTCAATAAGAACAAGATTTTCCATGATTTTCTTCTTGTTTGTTGACACAATCTCAGTTATCATGGATTGCATGTTATTAGGAACATGATCAGTAGAGTGCTTGAGATCTGATAACATATTTACGAATGATTTAATGGAGTTATCAATGGTTGATAAAATTGTATGAATTTCAGTAAATCTTGAGTCTATTGACTTGCCGTGTTGTAAAACACGGTCTTTAGGAGTAGACAGATTATTGACAAACGATTTACTTATTCTGGAGGGTGTTGATGTTTTGTTATCCTCTACTGTATCCAACTCGATGAGTCCAGTAGAATTATTGTTAGAATCTATTGTTTCAATATCTAACTGTTTCAGTTTTGTTTGATTACAATCATTATCACTTATATCGTGTACGTCGACAGCTGTGTTGTCATGGTTGTTTAAAAACACTTCACTGTCAAAGTCAGCCTCAATTTTGCTTTTCAGTGTTGTAAAATATTGATCAGAAAATGCTGTACATTTAGCACCTTGGATTACCACTCAACCCGTATTAAAAAAGTTTATCTTTATAGAACAGTTTTTATCTGTATTGATGTCGCATGACACTTTAATTACTGAACCTTCTTTGAGTAGTGTGGTTTTAGATTGCCCAAAATGGCTTATAATTGTTTTTTTTCCATAAATCAATTCTTGACGGTGAAGTCTTGAATGTTACATTGTTAGTTTTGCCGTCACATTGTGGGTGCTCGACTGCAATTTCAATTTTTGAAGGATCATTTACAGGCTTGTCTTCGAACATTTGATCAAAATCGACACCCATTAAACAATCAGAAAATTTTGATGGAGGTTTTGATACGCGGCTAGACGAGCTTTCAGTCGCCGCCGTCATTACTGTATGTATTGTTTATCGTTTATTTTCCACGTGTTGAATGTTGATTGTTGTTGTTATATAAAATACTGCTTTGATATGGAGCCAATTTGATGTGTATGAGATTATATCATTCTTGTGTAACTAAAAAAACACATCCCAACATCCTTAAATTTGGTAATTTAGGATAAAAACATTGAAGAGAAATTTTCACTGTTTACATACATCTGTACCGGAAGTTCCCAGAATTTAATGCTAGATAACATTATCCTATTTTTCAATGGCAGTCTTGCAAGTTCGGAACGACATGCATCATTCGAGGCCTTACAGTGTACTCCCAAGATTTCTTTAATAAATTTTATATGCAACTTTTCATAGGCATCACTGTCTTTAAATGTCGAAATAATCCCCCAGATTTCACTACAATAAAGGAGAATAGGGGCTACTAAGGAATCAAAAAGTTTTTCCAGAAGTTTACAAGGGTTATCTAATCCTATTGTTTTCTTTTTTTTAAATACGCTTTCCTAGCTTTTTCCATAAGTGAAGTGATGGCGACATTAAAACTGCCATTATATCTAATATCAATACCCAAGTAACAATAAGTATTAACTGTCTCTAAGGATTTGCCATTATAATAAAATTCGTTCAGAAAAGACTTTCCGTTTGAATTAAAAACCATTACTTTTGATTTCTCTGTATTGACTTGCAATTTCCAAGAAGAACAATAATTACTTAATGAATTGAGACAATTTTGCAAACCCTCTTTGCTATCAAATAATAATACAATATCATCTGCATACAAAAGTGCATTTAATGAAACATCACCAACTACAACTGGATCTGCATTGATATTTTCCAAGTCTTTAAGTATGTCGTTTATAAAAAAAAATAAAGAGAAGAGGACTCAATTCATCTCCTTGTTTAACACCACAGTTTGATTCAAACGATGGGCTAAGACCATTAGAAATTTAATTCTACTTGTTGTATTAGAGTACATTGAAAATATTATATTAAAAATATGTTTTGGTACATTACTTTGAAGTAGTTTATGAAATAATCCTATTCTCCAAATTGTATCAAACGCTTTTCTGAGATCAATGAAAGCAGCAAATATTTTTTTGTTTTTGGCTTTATAATTGCTGACAATAGATTTTAAGGAAAAGATGTGGTCTGCAGTTCGACTATCTTCTTTGAAGCTAATCTGGTTATTACTTATTAATTTGTTTACATTTATATGAGCAAGTAATCGAGAGAGGATTATTTTATTAAACAATTTTCCCAGGTTTGAAGTAATGGATATCCCTCTGTAATTACCAGGGTCACTTTTACTTCCCTTTTTATGTAGGAGTACTAAAAATGATTCATTCCAAACTTTTGGAAAACTTCCATTATTCAAAATAAAGTTAAATAGCTTTTGTAATGGTTTTGTTAAGACTGATATTCCATTTTTCAACATTTCATTTGAAATAAGATCAGTAGCTGTGCTTTTCCCATTTTTAAGGGACTTAATTGCCTTTACGATCTCACTTGTTGTAATGTGTTCCTGAAAGTCTTTAGTCCTGTTGTTTTTTTGAAAATCATCAAATAATGTTTCAAAATTTTTGAGAATTTTTTCTTGGAATGGGTTAAAACTCTCGTCCGTTTTGTTTAGTTTTTTTAAAATAGCTGATAAATTCATCTTGTGCAAACTGTACAGAATCTTCATTATTACAAGATTTACTTAGTTTTTGTAAAAGATTCCAAAATGTTTTAGGATCTTTATTAACATTTGCACTTATCTCAGAACATATTTTATTTTTGTATGATCGTTCTGCCTTTTTACAAGCTCTTCTATACTTAGAGCGGCAGGAGTAAAAAGATTTTCTGTAAGTGTTATTATATGGAAATTTGTTAACCAGTTTTTCATAACTTTTAACTGTTTTGCGCAAATCATTACAAGAGTCTGAAAACCATGGCTTTCTTTTAGATTTTTTTTTTTTTTCTATGGGGCATTTTGTTTACTAATTTTCCTGATTTTTTTGCGCTTTCATATAGAATTGATGTTAATGATTGTACAGCTGAATCACTGCTTTTAAAGGAATTATTTGTAAATAATGCTAATTTAGTTTTATTTTCTTTACTGGAGATATCCTCCACATATGCCTCTATGGCTCCAGGTGACCAAATAAATTTTCCTGGAAGGGGATCCAGTTGTGTTTGGTTAACAAAATTTGTGGAACGGAAAAAAGTTAACAATGTACAACTGATTGGACAATGGTTTGATAGTGACGTTAAGTCATGTATTTCAAAATAACCAACTAAGCTAAGTAAAATCAAAAGACACAAGTGTATAATCAACAAGACTGCATCCATTATATGTTATGCATGATTGTTTACCATGTAAATCACCAATCGTTCTACCATTCAATATTGTAAGGCTTGTTTCTTTACAAAGATCAAGCAAACATCTACCACTATTATTAATACGTTTGGGGTCAAGATTATTTCTTGGCAATATACTGTCTTCTACATAATAATTATCAACTACATATTGTTGTTTAGATTTATCAAATAACACATAGTCTGGTGAGGTATTTGTGTGGGCATTAACATCACCTTGCACCATTATATCTCCTAGTTTACAATATTTTTCAATATCAGACAGTAAATGTGCATATACAGAGTTAATATCCGGTACATTACAACTGGAGTTTTCAGGCGATACATAAACAGCAGCCAAATATATATCTCTTTTTAAATTAAAAAATGTATGATCAAGTATAACCCAAGCTATATCAGAGTGATCATTGTGGATTGATTTTACTCCATTATTTATAGATTTTTTTACAAATATGTTGATACCACCAGAATGACGTCTGGCTTTTTTGTGTTTTTTCCTACTACTTAAAGATATCAAATTAAATTCTGGTAAACTTAATTTTGGATCAGAATTACTACAAGTTTCTACAAAACTGACTATATGAAACTTGGAAATAGTTTCCAGAAAGTAAGGATCTTGTGATTTATCTGTGGTCAATCCTTCAATATTCCACATAGCTGTCTTGAGTGAATAATGAGATGAAAAATGTTTTGACATGATTGATGAATTGACAATGTTATTTATTTAGGGATGTTGGGTGTGTGAAATGATTATATTGATATTTAAAATTTCTATTTTTAGACTGGACAAAGTAATATAAAAAAATAAAAATAAAAAGATATTTTAGGCAAAATGAAAGAGAAAGATCATTCCTGCTTAAATATATATAATTAAAGTGTCTTTTTTCTAAAAGATCAAATATTAAAATAAAGAAAAATATTAAAAAAAAATTTAAAAAAATAGTTATATTTAATGATAATTCTTTATCAATATACTTAATATTGATCACATATGGGACTAGAATGTACATGTAATGAGACTAGATAATACAAAAAAAAGTGTGTACAAAGAATATAACAATGATAAGTACACTTAAAAACAACATAATGTATATTGATGATGAACACAATATTAATAACTTTAATACAAAAGTCTCTCTAATACTGGAGTAACCTCTGCAGTGTAGCAACATGTGCTGTTCATTTTCAATTTCGCCACTGTTACAGATTTTACAAATTCTTTGATATCTGGGCATTTTTAAATATCTTCCTCTTTCAATGGCAAGGTAAAATTTAACTGGTAACATCTTTGTTTGTTTTTATTATTTTTAATAATTATTTTCACTATTATTATCAACACATATATTTTAAAGCATTAAGTATTTACTATGCACCAGTTTAAACTATCGGTAGAAAGTATTAGTTTTGTTGATTAGTGTATTATTGTTTATCTCATGAAATGTATGGGAATGTACGAATAACACGTGTCTTCAGAGAACAAAGGAATTCACGTGATATCTCGATATAGAGCTGTGCTCTAGAAGAAAATACATTGAATGCTTTGTTACATTTGTTGTACCGACTTTCTGTGCTGTGTCTGATGACTTTTAGCGCCTGGTGTAAAACAAGAGAAAGTTCTAGTAAGTATAGATGTTTATTTCTTGAAATCAGTAATCAAAGTGCTACAGATTTTACACAATAAAATAGCAAGTTTCACTTGATAATAAATTTAGAATTTCACAACTGAACTAAATTAAGGGACATAACTCTATGCAAATTTTAACTAATTAAATAAAACTTGCCCAAACTGTGTTTTATCAAGTGAAACAGCTTTACAAAACTTAACGTACAGGTTAATGCATAATACAATATGTTAAATAAACCGAATCATTTCGACTAAATAAAGAATACTTAATTTCAAATGTTTTGCATAATAATTTGTTGCTATGGAAACAATAAACTTTTAGAATTAATAAAATCTTTGTCATACTATCTCAATAGTTAGTCGCATAAAATCTAATACCAAATACAATTTATTTCTGAATAAATTGGAATGCAAAATAACTTTGCATAATTCTTAAACAGTATTTACTCTTATTGCCAAATATTAAAATAAAGAATATACCCATGTTGCTTAGCAACAAACATGTACTTCTGTCACGAGTTCCATGTATGTGTGTTATACAATAAAAATAACTAAATTCAATTTAAATTTAAGTTCTAAAGTCATTTCAAATGTTCAAACAATTTTGTAAACAAACTGAAATCCTGCGGACAAGTGTCGCTTTCCAAAACCTTATTTATGAACTGAATAAACAATCTATATACAAAATATAAAACACAACTTACAGAAATATAAAGTAGAAAATAAGGTTTCATGTCTTTGTTATTTAGCTTTCGATTAAACTCTAAAATCATGCTTTATCAACAAAAGACATTTCTCCCGGCAAAAAAAAGTTACAAATTATCTCCCCTGGACATTATAATACTTAAAAGTTACTACGGATACAATATGAAATATTTCCGGACTTTCAATAAACTTTTGAAAATAACTATTATAAATTTAACTAAATGTTTCTAAACATAAGAATAGATTTGTATAAAATAAATTTTTGAAACGTTTATCAATTGTTTACATAAATAAAGCATCGCGTCCTAAGCGTAACCAACACAAAAATAATTAATCTCAATGGAAACAAGATAAAATCTATACAAATTATATACAATTAGTTTAATTGAATTTCTTAAATGAATTTTTAACTTTCGTTAGCTTTTCCCAAAATATTATAAAGTAATCTAAACTCTTTAATTTAAATAAAACAAAAATACAAAAAATATAATTTAGCTTACCTGGTGTAAAACAAGAGAAAGTTCTAGTAAATATAGATGTTTATTTCTTGAAATCAGTAATCAAAGTGACCGTTGAAAACATAAATTGTTTCCATGCGGGCGTGGTCACATGATCACTGATTTCTTAACTTTCTCCTGTTTTCACCAATCAAAAATTACCTAGTAAATCTCCATTGACCACAACCTATTTTCACTGGTTGGTCAATAATCCAGTCATGGGTGACAGGTGTTATAAACAATTTCACACATGAGCAATAGGAAAAGGTTGTTTAACAAAAGCCTTAACTTACATGTAAGGTACATAATCCAAAGTAAATAATTTAGCGCTTACATGTCTCTTTGTTATCCGGCTTAATTACGTAATCTAAATATTCAAGTTGTATGTCATTCTTCTTTATCAAAAATTAACATTCCAAAAATAATGTAACTAACATAAGGAGAAATTTTAGAAATAAAATAAAAATTTAAACTTCAAAATACTTTAACTCAAATTGTAAAAAATGAATAATTTTCACTTAAGTTTTGGTCTGTTATATTAAAATTTTGTCTTTGGCAATTCATAATTTTTCTATAACAACTCTTCCTCAACCTCACTAAGCTTTGTCCCAAAGCTTGAATTTGAAACATCATCTGAACAGATAAAATAAGAATAATAATTATATATATATACATGTTTAAAGAATGAAGTATGATACTCATAATGTAAGTGTTCATAAATAGTCATTGTTTATATATCACACTCATGTGATGTAGTTTTGTGATCTAATGCCAATAAAATACTTAAGTTAAACTTTAAAAAAAATAGATATATGTATGGTCATAATAGCAGATATTCAATAAGACACTTCCAAAATTTCAAAGGATGTATGTTTATTATTTGTAATGGGGAGGCACTGAGGTATTGTATGTTTGCAAATATGCTTTTAATTAGTATTGTCATTTTGCATATGAGGAGGGATATTAACACTTCACACTAAAATATGTGTGTTTTAAAATAGTACTGATGCAGTTTTCCACTAATGAAAAATCAAGTAAACCAGGTGCTAGTGCAACAGAAAAATCAAAGTACCAATAAATTTTCATATTAATAGACATATATAACAATATAAAATTCAAATATAAAAACATGCAAATGAACGATTCATTACATGCTCACTTTTGTAAACGCATGATCTGCAATCTCATGATCTGCAATCTCTATGGTATAATGTAATCTAGAAATATGTTTAATATATCTGTGTTCTAAATCCTACAAAAAGAAATAAACTAAACGTTGTTATAGAAAAATTATGAATTGCCAAAGACAAAATTTTAATATAACACATTTATATTAGTGTTATTAGATTAGTTTTTATATATTTTTATGTAGCCCTATACCCGTTAATTAGTTATTATTTTGTATTATTTTCTTATCTCATTTTCCCTTATTGACCCTCAAGTTCACTACGAATTGGTATCAGTGAAGAGTTTCCAAGATAAAAATAGATTACCGTAAATGTGCTAATGTACGTTCTGAGAAATAAAAACATATTTGATTTAGGGAAATACATATATTGTTTTAAGAAAAGAAAGATTAGTTAATTAAATAAATGTTATGACAAGTTATTTAAATTAATTAATGAAGTTCGTTAAATGCATAAAAAATATTTTAAGACCTATTAAAGTGATTACATAAGTTCAATTGACTCCTAGACATAACAGAGAACAGAGTTTAAGAAATGTATTAAGTAAATTAGTCATCAAGTACAATCGTATGGTTATTAATTATGTCAGATATTATGTTATTTGTAAAACCTATGGACAGTATGTTAATTCTTAATCATTATATTGCTGATAAGCCGACATACCACATGTAAAATAAATATTATGAAAATGTATTTATAATTCTTTATTCTTTCCCAGGTACCAAACAGACCCGGGTAACATAATGCTCTTCCCTTTCTGAATTGTCCTAAGAGTTTGGTACTTTGTTATACTTTACACATATTTTTACCAATACATTCGAAATGATAATCATTGCAATACATTGTCCTTAAATTAAAACGGTTTTGTTTCAATATTAAAAAATTTCATATCGAGAAAAAAACATAAAGGTGACTGCAGTCTACCAATGTTTAAATCTCGAAACTCGAATAGTACGAGACAAATCAAGGTAATAAACAAAACAAAACAAAAACAGTGGGGATCGCAATCACCAAAAGGAGTAAGACCGGGTGTGTCTACAGGAAAAGGATAACCTGAAATGCATGCATCAACCGCTATGCAAAATTTACACTCAGTCAAAATGCCACAATCGAAATAGCCGAAAATCATAGGACCTAAAGATCGAAGACCGAGAGAAAACATGTTGCTAAAAAGATAAAACCTCGCATTAAGTGATATCCTTAACCACAATACAACATTATCAAAATAAGTTACATATTTTGTTTTCTTTTGTAAATAGTTTCCTTTGTTTAGTTATCTTTAGCAATAACGACTGAGTGAACATATGAATTGTATGTTGTATGTTTTATTTAAGTTTGAAGGATTTTCGAAAATGGAAAAAGGGATAAAACTTTTGGAATACCTCAGGCAAACACATTACGAAATGTATGGAAATTCTATGAATGTTATTAAAACGAAAATAGTTTTGAATTACTAGGAATTTGTTATCGAGTTCTCTTTTTGTTATAATAAACTCATCATAGATACCAGGATTGAAAGTTTGTATTTGCGCCAGAGGCATCTTGTTCAATTATACAACATTTTGAATCAAATGCCGCTTTGGTATCGTTCGTCTTTCTTTTACTTATCATCAGTAGATTACCTTTTTCGGATAATGCGTATGAAAACAGCTACATGAGAAGAATATTCCTTTCTATAGTGTTTAAATACTTTTGATTAAGTGGCTTTGGATTTATTTTTCTTCTTCTTTATCATAATAATTCGCCTACATAATGTATCTTGGTAAACAAATACTGTGGATTTATTAATATTCCTTGGATACGAATTTTCGTGGTTACAGGTGAACCTCGAATTCAAATGTTCAACAAATATCATATTTTCAATAGGCTTTGTATACAGAGATGACAAATCCATGAAATCAAATATCCATGAATATGCAAATTTTCAGCAATCCACGAAAATTGATACCCACGAAAATATGTGTGAACAGAAAACTTCCAATGCAAAACAACCAGAACATCATGATAAATGCATGGTAAAACAAAATACTTCAACACATAAGAGAACTAACACTTGTCTATTTTGAAACTACTTTGAGGTATAAACTGTCAAAAGACACACCCATTGGTACCCTTATTATATAATAAGCAGTGCATTTCTTTTAAGCTGCTTGTCGTTTTTAATCAGCATTAACAAGCAAATATCTGCATTATTTTTGTGTTCGGCAAGTGCAAACTCATTAGTATTGTTGCTGTGTTATCTATATCCTAATCAGGTCGATTGAAGATGTCAAACAGACGACAACCGTTTAATCACGCGGCGAAAAAATATGATGTGTTACGCAAACATTCATTCGGTAGTTAATCTAAGAACAAACAACGAACGTTTGAGACGGAAACAAAACACTTTCCATGTTTTGCTTCAAAATTTCAATTGACCTCATATTAAGATGATTTCTATAATAGTTGTTCAGTTGTGTTGTTTGCTATTGACCACGAATGCCCATTTGGAGGACTGTATTGGACAGCAATGTTCGGAAGTTGTATCTATTTTGTATCTTTCTATACCAGTTCCATACATTTTTGTTGACACTCAGACTGATTTTATATCGCATAAATTCTTTTACAAAACATTTTTACAACAAAACCAGTCAACACTTTTATATAAGTAAATATATGCTTATTAAAGTAGAGTCATTATGTAGTGTTTCGGACTTTTCTAGACTTGTAAGTCCTTACTGTCTAGAATATTGTGAAATTTTAAAATCAAATTTATCCCAAAGTTTTGCAACTCAATCCCACAAAAAATTCAGATATGAACTCTTTTAGATACGTGATATGCGAGGTTTGTCCATTGAAAAAGACCATGTGACATCATTAATTTTTAGTTACCTGTCTGTTATTGTATCATTGTGGTTATTACATATCCTACTTTTCTCGATCAAAAAAGGTAAATCCCATGGTTAACCAACGCCCAAAGACGGACTTATATTAATTTTTATAGAATTTCAAGTTAATGTGTTAGTGAGCTCTCGAGTATATGTGTGATTGTTTTGACTGTGTGTTTTTATAATTTCTATTTTGTGCAATATTTCGATATTTTTGTTTTGTTTCTAAAAAAGTTCCATTCAGCCTGTTCGAAAGTCATAAATCGATATTGTCCATTGGTAAAAATAAGTGTTATGCCTATTGTTGAAACCGGACGGTGTTCGTTAGAAGGCCATGCAAGTGTTTTTGTAATGTTCCGTTTTATTATTTTTATGTTTATTATTCACTTTTGACTGACATCATTGCCAAACATTTTACGATAGCCCCCCCCCCCCCCCCCCAAAAAAAAAACCCGCACCTTTCCCAAAACAAAAATTAAATAAAAGCGATCAATTTAACGGTTGAATTTATTAAGTTTTTTTTGCAGCTCTCATTCCAGATCACGATTTTGCAATAATATCGTTCTGTAATGCCTTTTCTATACAAAACCATGAAACTCGGTGGGACATGATTAACTCTGCTTATTTTCCGCTTTATGCATTAAGATTTCTGTTGGGTTCAACATTTCGATATTGCATTCCTTAAATCTCTTTATTCAGACACAATATGTTTAATATTAGAGGAGTAATACTCCAATAAATGTCAGACTTACAATATATCAAAAGTAAAATTATCTTAGTAAAAATACCAACACCGAACTCGGAGGAAAATTCAAAACGGTAAGTCCACAATCAAATGACAAAATCAAAAGGTCAAACACATCAAACAAATGGATAGCAACTGTCATATTCCTGACTTGGTACCAGCATTTTATATGTAAAAAAAAATGTGAATTATACCAAGTTTTATAAATTATGTTTTTAAAGTTATATGGAACGAGTGACTGGTGAAAAATAATGTTTATCTAATTCTTGAACAAATGCATGTATATATCATAAACTCAGTCTTCTGTGCACGATTTTATCATTTTTTATAATCGTCATTTTTTTTCTCTCTCTGTTATGATGTGAAAATATGGCCGCTACTTAATTATCTTGTTATGAAGCCGTTTTTACCGATTGTCACCTCTTATAGTAAACAATCAACAAAGAAGCATGGATTTTGAGCATGTGTATGTACAATCAGACAATAGTTTATTTCAATGACAGATCCATGCGCGTTGCGATCACCAGATTTTACGAGAAGGGTCACGCTAAGGTCACTTGTATACGGAAAATATGTCGGCGAATTGCTTCCTGGAAGCAACCAATTAAAAAAAGTAAACTTCTTCTAAATGTGGACAAATTAAAGAATTTTCTTCAGAAAAAAGTATATCTACATAAGTTTTATAATGAAAACTATCCATTAAGTTATAAAAAAAAACCTATGCATCATTTTTTTTTAATTTGAGGTTTCATATGACTTTAAGACAACCTTTTTATATTGTACGGTAATACTGCTGTTTACGTAGGCCTTATTTATTGTTTGTTCATCTAAATTAAAGCCAACCGTAGTTGTTTAATCTCAGTTTTTTTTCTATTTTGTTTCTAACCTTTATTTGATTGTCCTTTTCTCAAAAACATCCTAAGCAATTCTGCAAAATTTTCAATTCTTACTTCAACAATTAAAAAGCTATTATTTAGGAAAAATTGCAATTAAAGAAAACAGGACCCAAGACAGAATTCTACATGCTTACGTGTATGTTTGATTGAAACACGATCTTAAATGTCTAAACATTGTAGATCAAGTGAGAACATGATGTAAAAATGCACATATATATGAATTACCTACGTACCTTATCTCTATGTTAAACGCTTAATGTTTTAAAAAAAAAAATTGTAAATTGTAAATTAAGACCTAAGTATCTCCCGTCAGTCGAAAACACATTTAGTCAAAGTGTAAAACTATGGAATAGAATCGGTTTATCTACAGATCAGACGAGAAATATATATATGCTTTTGTAAGCATCTCCTGCTTTGTATGCATTACGGTTAACCCGCCATGCGAATTCGTACTCAGTCAAAATGTCACAATCGCTTAAATTCAAGCTCAGACGAATAAACTAGTATCTAAGGATCAAAGACCACAATAACAATCCGGAAGTGAGTTGAGATAGCTGCATTTGGTCATATGACGCCTGAGGGTGATGAATTAACTTATTTAATCAGCTCAGTAGTCAATACGGAACATATAGCAGACATATAGGTAGAGCAATATCATATTGATCTAAACTGTTCGATATTTTAATAATGTTATCTGTTTCTAAAACACTCCTTGAGAAAGGAGTAGGTCCAGTAAGACCCCTTTTTGGCCCCAAAATATAGCAGTTTAACAAAATCGTTAAATTGTAAACTTTTAGTTATTTATTGGACAGAAGAATGCTTCTGCTACATAAATATGGGCTGTTTTTGACAATACAATGCACATATACCGGGCACTAGCACCATTGAGTCATGCTAAATAACTGAAATCTTCACAATTTTAGCATTTTAGTTAAATTTTAGACGGTTTTCGTGTCAAACGAAAGTGGCCGCATTCGTGTTCATCCTTAATATTGAAATGTAAGTTGTATTTTATGATAATACATAACATATATAAAGGTTGAGGATGAACACGGATGCGGCCACTTTCATTTTTGACAAAATCTATCTGAAAAGTGAAGTTTTTCGGCATATTTGGTAGATTTGTCATATTTTAGCTTGAATCAGATCGTTTTTTTATGTTTAAATCAGTTAAATTCGTTCACATAAACTAATTGATTTAAATGAAATAGACACTTAAGTGTTTAAAAAGTGGTAAAAATCTTTCGCCAGATGAACCTGAAATTTGAGGCCAAAATCGGTCCTTACCGGACCTACTCCTTTTCATAACGTTGATTTATATTCCTATAAATAAGCTCGTCTTAGGTTAAAGTTTTGAACGCCATCCGCGCGATTCGTCTACCAAAGGTGATTCTTTTTCGATATGAATACAGTTCATGATAGGTTTGTATTTCAAATGTAGTTTACTGCATGTTCTTGTAAACTCAAGTAACTCTATACTGAAATAGTAGGTGGGTTTATTTTTTTACTTTCTCTGACAGAAATGCGCTTTTGGACGCATGCAATTTATAACGTGTTGTTTTCATTTTTTTTATTTATATATAAAGTATATGTGAAACGGTATGAAGCAAATCTATGTTCAATTATCAGCTGTTCATAGTGTGACCGGGAACAATTATTCTCAAAATTAACATTTTCATTTTTCAACGTTGATATACGTGTTGTACTTATTTCAAAAGTTAAAAAAATTATCACTTCATTTAGAACACGTACAATGTATTCTTTCAAAAGTTGTCGTTTCATAACATTGAATTTTAGTATGCAAAAGGGTAAATGTGAATAAAATTAACATTTTATTTTTATGTTATTTATTTTATTTCATTCAAAGCAATTTTAGATGATGGATATAAATGTTTTTTATATAGACATTACTTTTAACGCTTCGATCGGTTTTAAGATAAAAACGTATTTCTAAAGGATTTCGAAGACTTGTAACTATGATAAATAAAAACTACATTTTGTTTTAAACTTCCTGAACGTGCAGCATTGTACCGACAAGCCCAAATTGACAAAATAGTTATAGGATTAGTCGATAAAACAAATCGCGTGGATACGTTTTAAGTAAATATCAGAAAGCACGACGCTGTGACACAAAACACGTAATGTATATTGTAGTTTATTTCGTATTTCGATATTTAGTGTATGTGTTCCGATACGTGTTTGATTGGATAATCAATACGTTTCCATATAGGACTAGAAAACGTTTGAAACAAGGACTATCATTTCTCGGTATGTTGGCAAAAAACACTTTTAAAAGCATGGCTGACATACTGACTACTGTCCCAACTCAACAATCGGTAACTCAGACAATTGAACAACCTCTAAAACTAGATTTGGACCTTTCAGACCACCACGTCCCTAAACCAAAAGTGCCTGCTATGACTAGGATATCACGTGCTCTTTTTCGTCTTTAGCCATACAATAACGGGGGAAAGAAACTATTGACACTACGAAGACCAAGCCGCCGAAACACAACAGAACATAACATAGATGAATCAGGAACTGATTGATGAGTTATATTTAGACATTAATAAGTGAACCTAGAGACTTTTTGATAGTAATTGTGAAGGACATTATGCGTTTTAATTTGTTCGTGTCCAGAAATCTCAACAGAACATTCCTGAAGATTTGTTTTTCTTATAGACTTATCTTTATTTGTTTAAATTTTTTTCGTATTCTAAAAACTTGTCGCCTAGGGGAGGAGATTACTAAACATTAACATTTACTTATGTACTGTGTATATATATACATTCCAGGTATCATTCAACCTTATAATTAAAGATATAAACCGAGGATGTTGTCTTTTTTTCTCTCTGTCAAATCACTTATCAAATATTATAACAATTCTATGTCAAAATATTACAGTTAAAGCTGACTAAACCCATTCGGGACTTGAGATTTTGTTCGGTTTTGGCAGGTATTCGGTTTCATCAGGTTCACAATGCATAAAATGTGATATGATTGGTCTTCAGAACAAGTTTGGATTAGACAGGTTTCCGGTTTATTTAGGGTTCGGTTTAATCAGGTTTCATTGTACTTTTACCTGCAAAGTACCTGCAAAGTATGAGTAAAGATTGTAAATTAGTCCTTTTTCATATCTCAACTAGGATTGTAAGTTACATGCACAAATAATGGAGTTTTTGCTTGTGGTTGGTTGCACGTTTATTTGAGAGATAAACAGAGAAGTCCAGTGTTGATGGTTGAAGTTGTCTGTTGTATTAAAAATATTCAAATTATACCTGTTATCATATTGAATGCATAAACCAAATAAATTTTATTCAATATTTTTTTCATATATAATCTAAAATGAAGGAGTTTATTAAAAGGTGGTATTTTGATTCTTTTGTTAAATGTATATTATATTCAACAGTTTCAGATGTATGAAAATCTTTCAACCGTATTGGTATTTTATAATCTTTTTAGGCGTACATTTATTTAGAAAAAAAATATCATAACTACATGAAGTATTAGTTAAATATCAATCTAAAGTTTTGAAACGGAAACTTATTGAAAAACTCCAATGCCATTTTCGCAAAGGAGTTCTTTTGCCAAATTTCGATGTGGTGTAGCACCACTAAGAATAGAAACGGGGAGATTTGAAAAATTAATTTTAAAAGATTGAGTCTGTGATAATTGTATGAATATTTTAAAAAATGAAGCCCTTGTTATTTTATCTTGTTTTTTATATGACGATTTTAGAAAAAAAATATTTGATGAAGCAACACATTTAAATAGTGATTTTATGTCTTTTGATGATAAACAGAAATTAGTGTTTTTATTTACAGATAATAATATGATTCGTAGCTGTGCCAAAGCCTGTAATCTTATTTCAAATAGACGACTGTAAATAATGTCATTGTCAATATGTTTTATAATATAATCTTTATATGATTTTTAATGTTATAGTCTCTTGTAATTCTGTACAGAATGGCTCTCTTTTTATATTTATATATTTTTTTACATTTAATGTAATGTTGTATTATATATTATTGTGAGATGAGACTTAAATAAAATATGGAATTGAATCTAAAGTAGCATATTTAGCGAAATAAGTTACCTGGTGTAATAAGCAGGCACATTGAATGTTGAATGTGTACTGATTAATGTCATTGTCTCAGATACAAGATTTTTTTATTAGCTGTTATTGGCTTTGAACTAGCTGTCAGTACTATCAGATCTGCAAATAGTCTTTTTTTGTTGTTTAGAATGTGATCTACGCCTTTTCATAATGACTTTACTAGGTTGTTCTAATGTTGAACTGTTACACTACTGTCCGAGGTAAGGGCATTGCGCCTTCAAACGAGTTTAACCCCGCCACATTCTATGTGTGCCTGTCCCAAGTCCATATTTTTCTCGGAGCCATTCGATCTATTTTTTCGCATTGTTGAATGCTGTCCGGTTACCTATAATTGCTTACATTCACTTCATTTGAACTTTGGTGGATAATTGTCTCATTGGCAATCATTCCACATCTACTTTTTTTTTGTATCAAAGCCTGAGGTTTTTCAGTAAAAATGTAGTATATTTATTTAAATTACATATGTTGACATATTATGCGTATCGTGTATATGCATATACATCAAAATATGTTCACCCATAGGTCATCCTGATTACTTTAATATCAAATCATAGACAGGTTTTAACAATTTAAAGACGGAGAATTTAACAGAATACCTGGATAACCTCATTACATCTTTTATATTACTGAGATTGACCTTGGAAATATATTGGACTTATGTTCATGCAGTTTTCTAATTGTTTTTTTTTTATTTACGTGCTATTGTATGAATATGTCACTGCATCATGTTCGCTATGTAGAGGATTGATTTGTTTTGTATATATAAATCCAATAGGCATTAGACGCAAACTTATATTTTTATTTCTATGTCTACAACTTCTAATATTGTTGATAATTGTTGGATAACTAAAGGTAAGTCCTGCTGTTTTAGGTAAACTATAATTAGTTTATTCATATGTCCACTGTCCAAAAAAAAATATACTGTGTGTATGTCTCAGCTGCTTGTACGATCAGGATTTTGAATCTATATTGCCAAATGATGAACCTCTATTCTGTCAAAGAAAAATCGGGTCTTTTGATTTAAGACTTTGTTTGTGTCCTGCTGGAAATTTTAACGTTTTAGTTATAAAAAAGTTAGGTACTAGACACTATTTAAATTCTAATACAACCAACATACATACTTCTGTATGCTATCTTTTATGGTTACGTTACTCATGTGAATTCTAAAATTCTCGACTTCATATTTGAATCTTTTGACGAATCATGCGTCTGTCGTGCACATTATAAGCCTGGTATTTTGATGAGTTCTTTCAAGTCCCAGTCTAACTTACTTGATAGATATAAAGTGTTTTCAGCTGTCATAATAATTGGTTGTACGGTGGAAACGTTAGCTCTATTGAGCGAGTTGTCTGATTTTGTTTCATTCATATGAAAATGCATGAAATATTTGATATAATGAGCCAATGTTCAGTTGAATGTTTTTAAAAGATTTAGATATGAAATAGACTCATCATAGATACCAGGACCAAACTTTTATATTTACGCCAGACGCGCGTTTCGTCTACAAAAGACTTATCGATTACGCTCGAATAAAAAAATGTTTAAAAAATTAAAAACACATTTAAAGTAATCAGCATGTCGGTGAAATATCGTTCCTGAAGCAGTTAGTTTCGTTGTATTGCTGATTATTATGGCTGTCATATTTCAACTCAGGGCATAATTGAACAAGATGACCAGTTCAAACATATCTCCAGTCACAGAAGATGAAATACCAACAAGAGGACAATGGGGGAGAAAAATTGAGTACTTTTTAACAATGCTTGGTTTAACAGTTGGTTTGGGAAACTTGTGGCGCTTTCCATATATCTGTTTAAGGAACGGTGGAGGTATGTATACTTATTTAACTGCACTATTCTATTTAATATTCAATGTTACTTTCAATATTTTGAATCCGCTAATTTTAACTGAAAAGGGAAAGGGGTCACACTGAACTCATTTTCAGATTATATATAAAATAGAATGAATTGTTTGAAGGTTGCATTTCTGAAAATATTGACAATGCAATTTCCCATAGGAACTCCTTTTACGGCTAAAACTGTACCACTTTTACTATGAAGTTTTGAAAAGAATCTTATCCTAGAATTGAAAGTTCATATGCACCACAATTTTTTTCAAAGGTCAAAATATAGGGCTATGCGGCATATTTTCAACGTTTATATGCCCTGAACTTCTCATAGTTTAAACTAACACTAATTTTCTTAACTACCCCTACCTCGAATAAAAGGTTACCACAGATTTCAATTTAAACAATATGCACATGTATATTTACTAGTAACATTCCCAAATTATGTCTCTGTGAGATGGAACACAGAGAGCATAACTGGGAACCAGTATGTAAACAAAATTAATTTTCTATGAATATTCAAGATCTCCCAAAAGAGGCGTGTTTTGAGAAACAGCTGTATTTACAAAGTGCAACCTGAAGGGGGTTTACGTCATATTTTGCATACACGGATATGAGTTTGTAGCAGTGAATTTAATATGTAAACTAGAAATAACACGTGCACTTATGTATGACAAAATATCGCAGTAAATGCGATATATTTCTCTTGAGTTCCATTATATATCTCTTGAGAGAAAAAACAGTAAACGGCCAGAAGTAAAAAAAAAAAAAAGAAGGAAAAAAAACAGGCCCAAACCAGTATACTTGGGGAAGAAATACCACTCTCCAAGTCAGGAATATGACAGTTGATGTCAATTCGTTTGATGTGTTTTATCTTTTGATTTTGCCATTTGATTAGGATTTTCCGTTATGAATTATCCTCGGAGTTCAGTATTTTTGTGATTTTACTTTTTATCAGTATTTGACTTCGGTAGGTAGATCTGGATTCCTATGTTTTTTTCTTCCAAATAACAGAAAATTTTGTTTTGAACACCTACTGTATTGGTTATAAAATAGAAGCGATTTTTATAGATATTATCGAGAGAGAAAAAAAACAGGTTCATTCGATTAGGAAAACCCCTCCTAAATGGTACTTACATCACAAACATTTTATTACTATTAAAAGTTTATGAGACCGAGAAATATTCAAAAAAATCGGACGATACAAAAAGGAAAACCAAAACTCAAAGCGTATATATCAGAGTTCGAAGAAAGACAGACAAAAATCAAGACAAGTTTTTTTTATTCAAAACCAGTACATGTTTTGATAATATTAAAACATCAGTATTGCTTGGACATTGAAATACGGGTGTGTGATAACTAATTAAGTTGGATAGTAATAATGAATATTCTTTAAAATTTATTTTAGGTGCATTTTTGATACCGTATTTCATATGTTTGCTTTTATTTGGAATTCCTCTGTTTTTCTTGGAAACTGCTGCCGCACAATTTTCAGGCCAAGGACTTCTGCATGTCTGGGAGGTATGCCCGATATTCAAAGGTATGACAATTATTATCATTTTTTTTATATTTTAAACATGAGATTATTTAGTGATGTAAAAGCTCATCAAAGATACCAGTCTTACAGTTTGACAAGCCTGTTTATCATTACAAACTAGTCAATAGTACTCTTGTCACAACAGTTGAAAAAACAAAAGATATATAAAGATGAGCAACATTAAAAACCAAACAAAAATTATCTGGATAAACATCATTGAGTTACATTTGAATACAAAAACATTAATTTTACGATCTATTACCACATTGCAAAGAGTAAAACTTTTAGAAACCAACTCAAAGCCGTTTGTTAATCCTTTTTAATATCGTATGTATATATTAATTCCAGGTGTTGGCATTGGTATGGTAATAATGAATGTCATCTGCGGTCTTTACTATAACACCATTCTTGTATGGACTATTTACTACATTGGCAATTCTTTCATTAGTCCTCTACCTTGGACGACATGCGATAATACTTGGAATACTCAACAATGCGTAGCTGATCGTGGTGTTCTCAATCAAGGAAGAAACTTTACCACTCAGAATCACAATTTAACGATTAAAATGCTCAACATAGATTCGATAACACAACCACTCTAAATGAATATACGTGGACTAATGATACTTTTAAGTTGATGACTGCTCAAGAGGAATTTTGGCAGTAAGTTCAATACAAAAGTCCTTCATATTACATATAACAACACAAATTAAAAAATCATAACTTTATCTGCTACATACACATTTAGGTTTCTGTTTTACGCAATGTTTCTCTGACTAAATTCATTAGCTTTATTGCATCGGACAATGATTTATTATTTTGCTTTAAATTCGTAACGTTTCCTTAAAACTCAATTGGAAAAGATCGAGTCTAAAATTTTGCCCTGGAGTGTCTATATCTACAATATAATGTCCCACTCTACGCTCATAACATACAGGCTGAATAAAGAAAATATCATACTAAGCTACGCATTTAGTACACTTCTTAATTTTTATCTAGTTGGTCTACCTTTTTACTGCATTTGGCTAAATACTTTTTTTTCCTTAGTGGTAAGCCTTGTTTGCACATATAGTGCTGCTCGTTAGTAGATAATTATTTAAGGAGTAGTAAGAGGGGAAAACTAATTACTAATGAGATGCATTTGTGTTTTTTTCTTCTTTGGAAATCTTATAGTCGACTTATCTGTACTGTTCTGTTCCTGTCCGGGTTGCATGAGGGTTACTGTTGCCTTAATTACGACCATTTGACAATGTAATGAAAATTTACCTATTTTATTCCGCATTCGTCATTGACAATTGACTTTGTCTGCATGCCGAAAGTAGTTTTACAAATGGATCTTAATGTGTTTTTTGGGTTTATAATGGTTGAAGATTGATCTGATGTCGTATGTTTTTTGTTAATTCATTGTTGTTTTTTTGCATTAAGGATCATCCTGTAAGAGCAGTTAAATTGCGGTTGGTAAGAGAAAGTCCTGTCAATTCCTTCTAATTCAGGTTCCAATGGAAGTTCTTAAAAATGAAACGTTTTGTGACTAGCATGATTATTGCATAAGCAACACGACGAATGCAATATGTGAAGCAGGATCAGCTTACCCTTCCGGAGCACCAAATAATACCACTGTTTTTGCGGGGTTTGTGTTGCTCAGTCATTAGTTTTCTATGTTGTGTTTTGTGTACTGGTGTTTGTCTTTATTTACATTTTCGTTTTCTCTGGTATTGTCAGTTAGTTTTCGATTGATGAGTTGAATGTACCGTTGGTATCGTTCGCCTCTCTTACAAAGTAATACAACATATGTAAAAAAAATCAGAACATTTTACATACCAAACGTTCAGATAAGTTGTTTATCCTTAGTTAAAAATGATATTAGGTCATTTGTAAAACGATTTTGAACATGCTAGTTCGAAAGGTCATATGACAAATAGGTTAATGATAAAATAACATCTTTTGCAGTTCGTTGCTTTTGACTTTGTTTGTGTCTGTCGATCTTCATCAAATTAGTTCTGTATTTTGTTATACTTATAAGCATGTCATTTGAAATTGCTCTTGTAATTATTTTCCCTTATATTAAAAAAAACCTGATGCTTTCTTTTTCATCAGAATTGGAGAGTTAAAAATGAAAAACTATAATATTCCCCTAACAGGACTAAAAATAATATTTTATAAATTGTATGCGTCCAAACGCCTTCTTGATTATCTTTCACCGGGAATACTTAAAGCTTAAAGTTTGAAGGCCAAGGATGTATGCCAAACATGTATCAGTACCGAAACACGTGTTCCGTTTTCAGAACTAAAATAATCACCAAATATATCAAAGGTCCACTTTGCATTATGGAATTGGAACCTTAGTTCCTTAAAATTCTAAATTTCATTGACAGACAAATTTAAAAAGGTGAGTTATAAATCATGTCAGTACCAAATCATTGAATACTTAGCTGATGGTAATTTCTGGAACTAATAGAAATATAACAAGCAAGTTGGAATGTTATGTATGAAAAACAACTTCACATTCCAAGGAGAACACTATTTACAGACAAATGGCACTGCTATGGGTACAAAAATGGCTCCATCTTATGCCAATATATTATGGGTAAATTTGAAAAGCAACTGCTGGAGTGCTCCATCGAAAAACCGCTTTCCTGGTATTGATTTATTGATGACGTTGACATGAAATGGGACAAGGGAGACCAAAAATTACAAACTTTTATAACAAATGCTAACAATCAACACCCTACCATCAAATTCACCCATGAAACATCTAATTCCACCATAAACTTCCTTGATACATCTAGCACCCTCTCTGTAGGTATAATAAACACAGATATATACTCTAAACCTACAGATACTCATCAATACTTGTCGCCTGAAAGTTGCCATCCTCCTCACTGCACGAAGAGCATTCCATACAGCCAAGCTCTCAGAATAAGGCGAATCTGCTCCTCTGAAGACACTGCAAAACAACGTCTGGGGCAGCTCAAAAGACATTTGAAAAGAAGGGGATATAAACACAAAAACATCAAAAATAGTTTTCGAAAAGCGGAATCCATCCCCAGAAGCAGTCTGCTAACTTACAAAGATAAACAGAAAAGTAAAAGAATCCCATGTGTGCTCACCTATCATCCATGCCTGAGAAATAGTTTCAAGACCATTCGTGATCATTGGACAGCAAGCGTGAAACATTCGAAGTTATCCAAAATCTTTCCTGAGCCTCCCATGATTGCCTTCAAACAACCTAACAGCCTGAGAAATATACTTGTACGTGCTGACCTTTCCAAACCTAACCATACTGTAGGTAATTGCCAGCCTTGTGGGGATAAGCGCTGCAAATGTTGCAACCAATTGCAGCATTCATCAACATTTCACAGTAAGACCACATAAAAGACATACAAGATCTTCTGCAATGTCAACTGCAAAAGCTCAAACGTGATTTACGTTCTTGAGTGTCCTAGATGTGGTCTCCAATATGTTGGTGAATCAATGCAGCCATTTCACAAACGCCTCAATGGCCACAGGAGTGACCTCACAAAAAAACCGTATATTCCTGTCAGCCAACACTTCAGGTTACCAGATCACAATCTGAAAGATTTTGATCACATGAAGATCTTGTGATCGAACAGGATTGTACATGGCAAAATAGGCAAAGAGAAAACCGGGAGAAGTTTTGAATAAAAACACTGGGTGTCATATATCCAGATGGAATCAATAGAAAGAAATAATTAAATTTACAGTCTAGTGTTTATATTATTATATTCAGGATTTTGGATTAAAATCAATTGACCAAAACTCACCTGTATTATTACTGATCTATGTTTACACCTTATACATTATATATCATTATTGTTAAAACTTTTGTCACCTAAGAAGGCCATTTGTTGAGCCGAAATATTTGCAATTATTGTATAATTTATATCATCTGTTCAGTTTTTCCATCTTTGTGCAATGATATTCAACACTTTTTAGTGTTTTGTTTCCATCTATTTATCGGTATTGTTAAACAATCTTTCAGACTCATATATATATATATAAATATATACAAGTAAACAAAATGATATTACTTTCATAAATTTTGGTTAAGACTGGATATATATAAAATATTTCTGATAATGTATGAATATGTTTCAGGTATAACGTTCTTCAGATGTCTTCTGGAATACATGATATTGGAGACCTAAACTGGCGATTGGCATTGTGCTTGTTTGGGGCATGGTTACTCATCTGTGTGTGTTCAAGTAAAGGCGTCAAATCTGTTGGAAAGGCAAGACCAAATTTAGTATAATTTGAGCTATTTTTATTACTACAGAATTGTCGGTTCTGTGATTTGAGGAGGCTATATACATACAAATTTACAGTCACCAAATAAACATATCACAATGTAATAACTATGGGTGACTCGCAGATGATTAATTGTATTTAAAATACCTCGTTTCGTGGATGGATTATTATATATTTTTTTGTTGAATGGTATAATTTTTTGAATAAAATACAGGTCGGGAATTAGGAAACTATGTCAAAAATCAATTGACCTTAAACTTTAGGGAGTGCGTTTGAAAGCACGTGTTATGCTCAGTAAAATCAAGAGATTAAGTTTATATATAAATATCGTTACCATATTGGTGACATTGGTACTTAATTGTTGTCATTGTCATCGCAGAGGCGCGCTCGAGCTGAGACAAAACTTTCTTTTTAAATCATTCCGGAACTAATCATGGTCTTTTATTCGGTAAACGAGAAAATTCTTATTCAAGTTTTAACGCAGCATTTGAATTATAAAGTTTGTCTTATTGTAGTCGTTAATGTTTGTTTTCATCAGAATATTACTTAAGGGGGTTCGCGGGTCTAAATCATTTATATAGGATTTCTCTACATTTTTCTTTAAATGAACTTTATCTTAAAGTTAATAGAAAAATAAAATAAAAAAGTGGGGTCACCGTTCATTTGCGCTCACAATCTGCCTTCAAAAGAAGCATACATTTGTGTAAAAGTGGTTTTTTTCTGTTGAAGTAATAGTAGAAATAAAGTTAATATCGAAATAGAAAAATAAATTTATTACAGAAATCGCTCAAATTTTACAATAATTTAGTTTAAGTACAGCTTATATGGAAATTATATTAAAAAATATAGGTCACCGATGATTTGAAAAAGATAGTTCAATTTTAAAGCCAAAATATGGCATTTTTCCACCCAAGGGAGATAATTTGGAACTTTTTCAATGATGAATACATTTTAAAACTCATTTGGGGCCCACACGAATTCATTGTTTTGAATGATTTTTGTACCATATGATAAAGTATCAACTACAAAAGGTAACACATAAAATTTGTAATGAAAACCCAATGTTTAATTTTTTCTGAAATTTTTATACCCTCGAGCCTCCTTAATGTATAAATAAAGACAAGCACCAATCTATTCCATTCCAGAACGTTGATTAAAACGATAAAAATTCATCAGATTTGACATAAGAAAAGACTGTTTGTTCCAATTTGAAGAAAAAAATACTTTAACATATATATGTAGTGTGTCTCTACCAGACGCGATTTAGTCTTAATAATTAAACTGACAATTGGTTAATTTGCTTTTATCATATACTTAGCATTAATATGATAGCTTTTGCATATGTGTAATGGGCGGAAGTGCACAAGCCATATCTTCCCACCCGGGCTGATAACCCATATCAAGTGTCTCTCGTGCAAAAAACCCATATCAATGCCTCTCGTGCAAGTTAATTCCGGTGTTTCCGGTATCGGTTGTTTACTTTTCCATTGTGACGTCAGATGTTTTTTATGACGACGTCAAAATTTACGGGAACTTTTGTGGGGATAGTTTAATACTTGCAAACAAATGCCATTGACAATTGTGAATCATTTTATAGTACAACAAACGTGGAGTAGTAATGATCGTAAAACTCTTCCAAATTTTCAATGTTTCAAAATGCCTCTATAGGAAATGTTACCATAAATATATAAGGAGTATAATGCTGTTGTTGGACAACTATAGTATATTTGATTCATAATTTTTAAAATTTTCTTTATAAAATGTTTGACTGTTTTAGTTATTGCATTAGTTTATTTGCCTTACATAAAACTATTGTCGGAAGTATATGATAAAGCGATTAATACATGGCCTTTTCCATATCAGCCTGGGTATCATCCCTCGACCCATATCAGCACCTCGACTCCGTCTCGGGCTGATATGGGGGTCTCGGGATGATACCCAGGCTGATATGGAAAAGGCCATGTATTAATCTCTATGTATATTACATACAAATGCTTCATAAGAGTGACAAAAATATACCACAGGGAATTCAAACTCTTGAGTCGAACATAACATTGACAATGCAATGTTGAAAAACGAAACACGAAAAACAACAACAAATACAAACAACAGTTAACCAAACACAACATAAAAACTGAAAGACTAAGCCACACGAATTCCAACAAATGTCTGGTGTTCAAGAATAATGGTTAGCATATCCTGCTCGACAGATCCTGCTTTAAGTTACATTTCGTTCTGTTTTTAGGTTGTTTACGTTACCGCCACTTTACCGTATATTTTTCTAACTATCGTTCTCGTCAAAGGATTGACCCTAGATGGAGCTATCGATGGAGTAATCTTATATTTGAAACCAGATTTTAGCAAATTGCTTGAATTGCAGGTATTTACGAATGTTTTTGTACTATGATACGGCATGACGTCATACAAATATAAATTACCCACTGTTTAACATAAAATGAATAAACACAATTTAGCTGAATTTATGAAAATCTTGTCATTTGAAGGTGAACGGCAAACATCCATAAAAAAATGCGATATGATTTAATATATATATGAAGTTGACATTTCTACCTAATATGAACAAATCCATCTTCTGTCGCGGACATGAACTCAGATAAATTAGACACTCATTGTTTTTTTTCAAAATCCCATTCGATACGATTTATGTGATGAAACATTATAAAAACATTATGATTGTCCTATTTTAGGTATGGATGGAAGCTTCAATTCAAGTATTGTATTCTCTTGGCGCGACTTGGGGTCCGTTGTTAACAATGGCTAGTTTCAATAAATTTAAAAACAACTGTTTGCGGTATGTGTTTATTTATATTTTATTTGAATACCCAAAGGTTTATCATTTGAAATGTAATTAATTGACTTTATATATGCTCAAAACTGCAACATGTATTTAATTGATTAAATTTCAGTTATTTCCACTTCGGTTTACATTCTTGCTTAAAAAATATGTTGAAACTATAAATAAAGATTCTATATTTGTTTTGTTTGAATAACACGAAAATTGATTATTAATTAATTTCATCCTATATTTATCATTGCAGCGATTCCATAATTCTGTCGTTTATTGGAGAAGGAACCAGCGTTTATGCAGGGTTGATAATTTTCACAGTTTTGGGATTCATGTCTGCACGTTTTTCGCTTCCACTTGACAAAATTGTAACATCAGGTATCATTATAATTTTATCACAAAGTTACTGTTGATATTTGCCTGTTTGAAATGTCACTTCAGTGGGTCAGCAGTTACACTCTACCAAGAATGCAAGTTCCATTACTCATACTTTACTTAAATAGTTCTTAGAAAAAAGTAAAATCACAAAAATACTGAACTCCGAGAAAATTCAAAAAGGTAAGTCCCTACCCAAATGACAAAATAAAAAGCTCAAACACACCAAACAAATGGATAACAACTGTCATATTCCTGACTTGGTACAGGCATTTTCTTATGTAGAAAATGGTGGATTAAAACTGGTTTTAACGCTAGCTATATAGGATTGATAGATGACAACTGTTGTCTCAATACTTCTCTCCTATAGTGACCTGACTGATCGTGTTGAGTATGAGTATAGCCATAAAATATATGAACTAGCGGGGGGGGGGGGTATATTTTCTATTTTTATTTATTTATTTTTTTAATTTTGCTATTTTTCTTTTTTAATTTACTTTTTTATACTATCAATGTGCCAACCGAGTTCGCATTAATAAAAACATCGGCATGAAAACGTTAAGTAATTAAAATATAATGTGAAGGCATATATTACAGGGCAAATTATGATAGTAATAGTCCAGCAAACTTTCAAAACCGTTTTTAGATATACTCGGTGATACATGTAAGCCATCATCTAGGCAACAAGAAAATGTTGTTGTTAGGACGCAGGTGTATGAAAGAGATTTAGCTATATATGTCGCATTTATTATATTCAACAAATGAATTATCCATTGCAATGGTATCATAAAGACAACGTGGAACTTGTAGTTGAAGATATATGCTAGCTTCTTGAATTCAACCAGAAAAACAATTTAGTACTGACCAGTCATTTGTGTGTTTGTGTGTGGGAAGGGATGGAAAAAGGGAGGATTCAATATCAGACAAGAACAATATTACTTCTTTTGAGTCAACAGAATTATAAGTTACAAAAATGTATTTATCTAACTTCCTTCTGAAACAATTATGTTTCTAGAGATACGGTTAAGACTAAAACCTATTTTTTTTTAAACCACATCACAATTCACCTATTGGGGTATCACTAGTTACCGATTTTTTGTCAGTGCTTCGGTAATTACATGATTTATAACAAACCTTAATGAAATTCTCCATTCATAGACTAAGAAATTATCATGAAACCCTCTTTTTTGGTGTGGTTAGTGTTGCTCAGCCTTTAGTTTTCTCTGTTGTGTTTAATGTAATGTTTGTCTTTAGGTTATTATATTTTTTGCCATGGCTATGTCAGTTTATTTCCGACTTATGAGTTTGAACGTCCCTTTGGTATCTTTCACCTCTCCTTTGATCTTAAAACAGATTTGGCATCTGTTGTTAGATCGTTATTTGTCATATGTTATATAGCTCTCAACGTTTTTTCGGGTCTAATACATCAATGACTTTCAGGTCTTTGGTTTACAGCGTTCCTGATGAAAATAATCCAGAAATGTGATTGGGGCGCATACATTTTATTGCGTTATTTTCATTTTGAAACAAGATAGGTCGACACATCAATCAACAATTACGAACATTTCACCGAACAGTTCTTAAAATGAAATTTGAATTTGTCGCAGACAAGCTACATGAATCATTGACAAACAAAATGAAGCTTTAAATTTTATAAAAATTGGTCGCTATTACTTTTTTCATTGTATACAGTAAAATCTTTGTACACCTTATTAGTTCTCAATGCAATTTTTATATAAATGTTTATAAGCGTCGAAAGACAAAATGGTTTGGGTGTCTCCTAGTTTGTTTTTATTTTTTCTCTTTTAAAGTAATACTCGAATTCACCAATGATTAATTTCTGAGCATCCATCATAATATTTGATGTATGTAATTGAGAAAAGGAACTCTTTCAGTTAGAGTAGATACAATCTAACTCTCTTTCATCTTGTAATAGTATTAAAACATTTGAATTTTCTACTCTTTACACAAGTATTCCACATTCCAAACTAAAAGACAAATTGAAAGAGTTGGTATTGCTTTGCTTCATAAAAAAGAATGGCCAACGTAGATACAAGTATCTTGTCTTAGGGAGGGATAAATCCTACTTTGTAAAGGATCACTCTGATTCAAACAAAAAATTCTCTGAAACTGATATTATCAAGACGCTTGATTTCTTGATTGACAACATATTTGTTACGTTCGGGTGACGTGTTTTTCAACAGACTGTCGGCATTCCTATGGGAACAAATTGTGCCCCTCTACTTGCCGACTTGTTTCTCCATTATTATGAGGCTGACTTCATGCAGGAACTTCTTAGAAAGATAAGAAGTTAGCGATATCCTTTAACTCTACTTTCCGCTATATAGATGATGTTCTTTCACTAAATAATTCAAAATTTGGTGACTATGTGGAACGCATCTATCCCATCGAACTAGAGATAAGGGATACTACAGATAAAGTTAAGTCGGCCTCATATCTTTACTTACATCTAGAAATTGACAATGAGGGTCGGTTGAAAACAAAACTTTACGACAAAAGAGATGATTACAGCTTTCCAATTGTGAACTTTCCATTTCTAAGTAGCAACATTCCAGCAGCACCTGCATACGGGGTATATATCTCCCAATTGATACGATATCCCCGTGCTTGCATTTCCTATAATGATTTTCTTGATAGAGGGTTGCTGCTCACATGGAAGCTATTTAACCAAGAGTTCCAAATGGTGAAGTTAAAATCATCCCTTCGTAAAGTTTACGGACGCCAACACGAGTTGGTTGACCGTTATGGAATAACCGTTTCACAAATGATATCGTATATTTCCCTTACGTCGTAACTACAATCCCCTTCCCTTTCATGAATGTGACCTACCGAATTAGACTATTTACCGGATTTGTTATCACATAAGCAACACGACGTGTGCCACATGTGGAGCAGGATCTGCTTACCCTTCCGGAGCACCTGAGATCACTCCTAGTTTTTGGTGGGGTTCGTGTTGTTTATTCTTTAGTTTTCTATGTTGTGTCACGTGTACTATTGTTTGTCTGTTCTTTTTCATTTTTAGCCATGGCGTTGTCAGTTTTTTTTTTTCGATTTATGAGTTTGACTGTCCCTTTGGTATCTTTCGTCCCTCTTTTCAAACAATTCACATTAATCTTAGATTTTGAATTACAATTGATTACAATGTCTTACCATGCTTAACAATGATTTACCATGCTTAACAATGCTTTACCATGCTTAACAATGATATACTGATTAACAATGCTTTACTATGCTTAAATGCTTACCATGATTACAATGCTTTACCATGCTGAACAATGCTTTAAAATGTGATTTAGTTACAAGTCAGCACATTAGAAAATGTTCTTAAAAGCACTATTCTTAATTCTTTGTTTTATCTACATGTTACTTGTAGGACCAGGACTGGGATTTATAGTATATCCTGAAGCTTTGGGGCAACTGCCAGGACAAAATATATGGTCGGCATTATTTTTTGTGATGCTGCTTACTGTCGGTTTAGACTCCCAGGTATGAAAGGATTAACTTCTAATACAATATTAAATTAAGAGAATAAGTGTCTAATGCTATGAAAAGAAACCTAAATTAACGGAAGGGGTTTGGATGAATAACCTACCAAACGACAATGCATTGTATATATGTTTTGTGTTTAGTGAAAGGTAAAGTCACTATGAGACAGCCAGATATGAAGGATCATAACATAATATTATGTGTCTAATGATATGAAAATTTCACATATCATTATGATATTAAAAACTTTAAAAAAAAAAAAACGATTTTTTCATTCTGACTCCAACAATATAACTTTTAAAGTTCATAAAGTTTTATTTAAATTTTTTTTTTCAGTTGTTAAGTTATATTGTTACAAACGAATACTACGTCTATTTCAATATGGCTGTTTTTCACAAAGTTTCATATTTTTGTATTATGTTAATGAATGACTATTATGTTTGCTATTCACATACCTATGTATGTGTCTTTTCAAAAATAAATAAACACCTTGAAAAATTATACAAAAAAGTATAAAGTATAACACATGTAAACATTTACCATTAATTCCTTTCGGCATTATATTTAAGGAATGACTGTAATATTTTTTTCTGTCTATGAAGAAATAACATCAAAAATGTGGTGCACAATGAATAATCCGCTACGCGGGTTATTTTAAAGTGTGCACCACATTGTTATGTCATTTCGAATAGCCAGAAAAAATATTACAGTAGTTTCTTATAATTTGATTCTTAATTCCATTTTAAACCGGAGGAAATCATGAAAAAAACGTTCATATGGTCACGATCCCATGACAAAATTATGTCTATGAGCTGATAAACAAAACAACGACAGCCAATCAGAAGACGCGTTACATCCAAAATTAAAATATTCTTAATTGAAAAAGAGTAAATGAACAGAAGAGGTTTTGATCGTCAATTAATAACCTACCAAACGACAATGCAATATTTATATAATTTGTGTTAAGTGAAGGGGAAATCATACATTCATAAAATAGAACGCTTTTGCGTTATGGGATATTAAGTTCGAAAATCTACATCGTAAAAATAAATGAATTTTGCGTAATTACACAAAAATTTCGTGTGTATTCATCCTATAATATTCTCCGTTTTTTTTTCTGCAGCGGTTATGCAATTGAAGAGACTTAAACACCATATTATGATTTTAATTTTAGTTTGCATATTGTGAAGTTGTAATAGCTGCCTGTACAGACAACTTTCATTGGTTACGCAGTCGCAGAGTAAAGTTTGTCATTGTCGTCTGCTTTGCCTATTTTCTCTGCGGAGTGATAATGACAACAGAGGTAAATATTATAACAATTTATTTTCTTTAAAGACCCTTGATGATTGATTGATGATTAATTGGTATTTAACGCTACTTTTAGCACTATTTTGCTGTCTCGTGGCGATAACTTTTTATTGGTGGAGGATGCCGATTTTTAATCTGATAATCCTAGTCAATAACTTTTAAAATACAACGCACCTGTCACGTGCGAGATTCAAACTCACAACATCAGAGTTGCCAGGCTAGTGATATAGTTGTTGATCAACTAACACAACTTGACACGTCTTGCGCATATTCAAATATCAATCCTGGTACCTTTGATAACGATTAACACTGGGTCGATGCAACTGCTGGTGGACGTTTCGTCTCCTAGGGTTTCACCAGCCTAGTAGTCAGCACTTCGATGTTGACAAAAATATCAATTATATCAATAATATGGTCATTTTTATAAATTTCCTGTTACAAAACTTTGAATTTTCTAAAAACAAAGGATTTTCTTATCCCAGGAACAGATTACCTTAGCCGTATTTGGCACAACTTTTTGAAATTTTGGGCACTCAATGCTCTTTAATTTTGTACTTGTTTGGCTGTTTAACTATTTTGATCTGAGCATCGCTGATGAGTCTTGTGTAGACGAAATGCGCGTCTGGCCTTTGATGACTATTATTGGCCACCTAGGCCCCTGACCGGTGATGAAAACAGAGCTATAATTCAAATAATTTTATTTTTTGTGAAGATTATTGTTGGCGATAGAGCTATACTTTTTTATAATAACATTTTTGAAAATTTGTTTTGAAATTTATTGATGTATCTGAAGATTTAATCTAAACTCGGCCCACACAAACCATAAATAATTGAAATAGTGGTCAGTTTATGTAAAATTAGTAGAACTAGTTCATTACCCACCATATTTTGGTTGTTAACCAAGAGAAAAATTTTGTTTGAGTAGGATCTGTTACCCATAAGAAACACCTGAGACCCAAGTTTTTTTTATTGGGTTTGTGGTACCCAGTCGTTACCCATGCAATTACCCATAACACTAAAATTTAATAAAAAATATAGAGATAATGAAATGTGATATGAATTCCAATGTGGACCTATCCACCTATCTACCAGTACGCACAGGACGAGGATGTAACAACTAAAGGTCACCCTACGACCTTCAAAGACAATCAAAATGAATAGGTAAACAAAATGTAAAACAGTCCAAATAAGAAACAAGCAATATTTGTGCTAAAACAGTCAAAGAGATTAATATTACAGACAGCAACCAACTGCAACCACTAAATTTCATTCATGTTCGTGACTTATGACTGGAATTTGCACAATTTGGTGGGACTATACATGTTTGTGGTCGCTCGTAATCAACCCTCCGCTATACTTGTACAGTTGTCTGACCGAAAAAAGATGCCTTATACCAATTTGTGGAATACACAGATATTAATCTGGTTTAGTCATCTCTTTGTTAGCTAGGATTATATTGGCAAAATAAAGTTGAGATTAAATATGTAAATTTCGACTTGTGTATGATATCATTGACATTTGTGACAGTGACTTCTAACTGGTATTTCATTCTTGGTTTTCATTTGCGGATAAAAAAAAATAAAGATATAAAATCAAATATACATAATATTAATGTACATTTTAAACAATAAAAAACCGTGTTAAAATGTAATATTAAAAAGTGTGTTTCAGAGGAATATGAAAAAAACTACTTTAAATAAAGTTTTGAAATTGGATTCCTCATCCAAACTTTGTCTTTATGGGAAATTAAAAACCAATTGTCTCGCAGACTGAGGAATATTTAAATCTAAATAATTTTATACATAGACAGTTACTCTCAAAGACTTTTGACTTGGTGATCATTCCCTATGCATTGAAATAGGAAGGTACAGAAACATTCCAAGAGCACAAAGATTATGTACAAAAAAAGTGGGGTCCTAATGACGATTTTCATTTCTTTTTGTATTGTGACATTAACATATCATTGCGTTATATTTTCTGGCGTTTCTTACGGTGGTACCCAACACCTTCACTAAAATTAATTTGGCTCCTTTAATTTTCATAAACTTTTGACAAAGTATTTACTTTGACCCTCTGACAAAAATATAAAAATTTCAAAAATTTGAACTAACCAATTTATCAGAAAAATTACACTGGTTATATAGCAGTTTGACATACACTAGTTTTGATCATTGAGAAGCTTATTATTCCCTTAACAACACATCGTAATTAAAACGTTAAGCTGATTTTACAGAGTTATCTCCCTGTAGTGTTAGGTACCGCCTTAAGTACTCAGTACCATTACTTCAACATCTTGATTCTTTTAATAAACTAAAACACATTTTAAACCCAACCCCTGAACGTGTTGGTCATATTGGAGTCTTTTATTAAGCAGTCTTTAGAACTGAGGGGGTCAGACCCATGTCAGACAAGCTAATGATGTTTTTTTTACATAAATTTTATAATTAAACTATTAATATATGTTCTATTATACTGTATTGTGTTGTATTGCATTGTATTTAATTGTATAATTGTTTGTTTGTATGGCTTGACCCTTATGGGGGTAATTTTGCAATTCAGATTATATAGGGCGAAAAACTTGATGATTTTCAAATATTTTCGTTAATCGGTGTCAAATTATCGTCTTTATCTGTTTGATTCTATTATTAGGGAGGCATATATATATTTCAAGTAATAGACTAATATGTTGCTGCATTTTATTTGATTCTATTATTAAGGACGCATATATATATTTCAAGTAATAGACTGATATATTGCTGCATTTTGTTTAATTCTATTATTAGGGAGGCAAATATATATTTCAAGTAATAGACTGATATATTGCTGCATTTTGTTTGATTCTATTATTAGGGAGGCATATATATATTTCAAGTAATAGACTGGTATATTGCTGCGTTTTGCCCCGCAGTGTTTGGTATTATAGAGTGTATCGTGTTCGGCTGGATTTATGGTATGCTTATATTCGAAATCATTATGTACATTGTATTTAGTTAATTTAAATGTGGTGCCAATTCTTTTGAAAATATGTATATGATATGCATTTTGTTACAACATATTACTTCTTTTTACAAATATAAATTTAAAAAAATTGCAGAAAACAATATAATTGTACAAGCAGAAAGTACGATACTTATACTAGAAATGATTCTTTTATATATATATAAAAAAGAAGATATGGTATGATTGCCAATGAGACAACTCTCCACAAGAGAGCAAAATGACACAGCATTTAACAAATATAGGTCATCGTACGGCCTTCAACAATGAGCAAAACCCATACCGCATAGTCAGCTATAAATGGCCCCGAAATGACAATGTAAAACAATCTAAACGAGAAAACTGACGGTCTTATTTATGTACAAAAAATGAATTCCTTAATACCAACTTCAAAAAATAATTACAATAAGCTAGTACGTGTAGGTGTTAAAAATAAAATAATTGTAATGTACAAAAATAAAATGAGAGAAAGCAAAGAGAACAAGTATGGATGAGTATATAGAATGAACATAAGACAGCATTAGTTATACAATAGTTTACAATCGACATTTTTATTGACAATAGTTGCTTACCCATATGCACTAGACGATCTGTCAATACTCAATTTCAATAGTATTAAGATATGGGAAAAAAGTAATACATAAAAAAATAAAAATAAAAACAAATTAAACTCGTCGTCATCGATATAAATATATATATATATATATATACACGAGTACATGCATCTAATTTGATGTAGAAATTAATACAATGACGAAAACATTATTATTAGCTGCAAATCTTAGGACAATATTGCATCTAATTACTCATATTTGTAAAAATTAAATAATTATAAAAATGAAAACGAATAATCCATTCATGGGACCAATTTTTTCAGTCTTTGCATGTGCTCTCCGCGTGGCGATGAAATATGGTTAAAAATGACGATCGATAAAATGAATTCTTTCTAAGATTACTTCTAATAAACATTGGAAGCATGAGGCAGGTTATAACCATACAAAACTAACACTACTTTACCATTTCAATTTTCAATTTTTTCGCTTACAAAATTTAAACATCTTGCTTGCTGCGATGAAATTCTAAAAAAAGACTAAATTACGTCACAGAATATAACGTCACTCATGTTAGGTAAATCTAAAACATGAAACACAATCCGTCAGTGGCCCCAGCGATAACTGAATTTAAGTCTATTTACTTAAATTCCATTATTGACATTTTTACATTTTATGTCTATTTGTTTTGTTCACAGATCGTTGTCAATATAATGGAATTCGATGCGACTGTCATACAAGTGAGAGGTTTAGCTAGCTATAAAACCTGGTCCAATCGACCATTTTCTACATGAGAAAATGCCTGTTCTAAGTCAGGAATATGACAATTGTTATCCTTTCGTTTGATATGTTTTAGCTTTGGGTTTTGCCATTTGATAAGGAACTTTCGGTTTTGAATATTCCTCGGAGTTCAGTATTTTGGTGATTTTATTTTTTACAAGGAATTTCACACAGTAGAAGAATAATATTATACGTTTTTCTTAATTTTTAGGATTAAACAGATTTTCACGTGATGTTAAACTCATGTTAGGAAGAGGAATACCAATATTCTTCAGAATTTGCATATGTTTCATTACACCATCTATACTTCTAGTGAGTATTTACTATTTTATGGCATTTTTTTTTCTTATTATATTACAAGCAGTGGAATCACAAGTCTATGAATATGCAATTGAGCATATCAATTTAAATCTGATTTTCTGTATAACTAAGTATATCACAGGGGATATAAAATAGAATAGAATCGAATATCTTTTATTTCCATAAGAGGAACCTTCAAGGGGCAAAGTGCATTTAAATTTTATGACAATATAGAGTTACAATACCAAAAACAATAAAGCAGAACAGAAAAACAGTATACTAAAGTTAGACATTATAAATATTGCTAAGCAGTATCCCAATGTACTAATTGAGATAAATGATATATTAAATAAAAACGTTTTCGGTGAAAATTACAATAGTTTACACTCATGTTTCTTGTGAAAGATGATGTGTACCGCTCATTCAATTAGCAAGAAAAATGTATACAGAAAAGGCAATTTCCTTATACAAATGTAACTATATACTAGCTCGCATTTTGGCTTTTTAACTTAATAATTTAAATTTGGATGTAACGCGTCTTCTGATTGGCTGACGTTGTTTTGTTTATCAGATATAGACATAATTTTGCCATGTGACCGTTTCAATATAGAATTTAGAATTATATTACAAGAAATGACTGTAATATTTTTTCTGTCTATTCGAAATAACACAAAAAAAGTTGTGCACACTTTTAAATAACACGCTTTGCGGATTATTCAGTGTGCACCACATTTTTTATGTTATTTCTTCATAGACAGAAAAAATGTTTCAGTTATTCCTTCATGAAATCTCATAATTTTCAAGCACTAGCTTTTACAATTAATTGATTGTCTAGTTTGTTTTCTTTTTTTAGCAAAACAATTGATTGTTGGTTCCTTGTTTTATACCAGCTTCAAAATATATTCATAATAAGCAGGGCTTGTATAAAAACAAAGTTACTACCGTTTTAATGGTTCAATAATATATACAAAACATATTTGAAAAATGCTGAACGACTTATGGTGATTGTTGTCGCTATCATCGTTTTGATATTCATAATTCTATACTAAAACAAATATGCTTAAATATATTTCACCAGTCATTATATACGCAAGTTATACTATAACTATTAGGAACAAATTGGTAAAACAGGCAATAAAAGTTGGCTTTTGGTTGTATTCACCTCGAATTAAACGTTTACAGTGTATTTTCATGAATTTCTGTCCTTTATATGTTGAGCATGTGATCATTAAAAGCAGAACCAAGTCTGCATGAAATGAAATTTTACTCAATAGAAGAGAAACGCAAAATAATAGACTGATGGCTTTCCTTTGGCTCGTTCATTGGTTTATTGGATATTAAAATATAATGTTTGCATACGATTTACTCTAGTGAAATACATTTCCAGAGATTTAAAAAAAAATTATTATTCTACGAATCAGATCTAGTGTGTCAGCAAACTCCTGAGTACATCAGCGCATCTTCTGAATGGACATGTAAAAACAACATTGTACTATTCCTAGTTGAGTTTTAAGACTTTATTGGACATTTCCAGTCACACTTATTGATATTTTTTTATTAGGCAGTATTGGTATATTGTATAACGGCGTATCAGCCGCCGACATATGGATCTTACCAATATCCAGATGCAGCGGTAGGATTTGGAATATTTGTATCGGTGTTTCCTTTGATACCCATCATTGTGTGTGCTTTCATAGTTGTACAAAATATGCCAGGAGATACATATAAACAAGTAAGTAAAAACCTTATCATACTGCATAAGGTACCAACTATAGTTTCATGATCATCTATTATTTGCGTAATCAGTATTAACTTTATAAAAAGAAGATGTGGTATGATTGCAAATGAGACAACACTCCACAGAAGACCAAATGACTCAGAAATTAACACTATAGGTCACCGTACGACCTTCAACAATGAGCGTATTTTTACTTAAAATTAAATACGTAGATCATCTCGTGGATGTGTCCCGTTCGAAAACTGGAAAACATTGATGAAAGCCTATTGTTATATGTTTTAATGATTTAGAATTAGACGAAGGCGGTTGAAAAACACGTATAACAAGTATTGACTATTCGCTGTGTAACGGACTGATCAAATCAATGATACGGTACCAATAATTTATTTTTAGACTGGGTTTAATGGGTATATTAAGAAATCAGTAGCAAAATGAGGATTTTCTGTTATATTTTAAGTTAGATTTTACCTGTTTTACCTATTTTTGATAGTACACTATGGAGAGAGAAACATCTATTTGTAAAAGAATGCTTTTCTAACAACCCAAACTAAATCTTCTAACTTTTATATATGAATATATATTTTAACTATCATAGGATTATATTTTTCACAGAAAATAACAGCAGCGTTCAGGCCATCATCAAAATGGAAGCCAGCTATTAAAGAAATCCAAAGTGATTACTATGAAAATGGAACAGTAAAGCAAATGCGGTTTTTTGAAAAAGTGAAGCTTAATTTAATTGGCGAAAATTTGTGGAGCCAACTAAATAAGCTGCAAGAATAGATGTTATATTAATTGTCATGAACACGAAGTGTCTAAACGGAAATTTTATTATATCTTATGTCCGTTCTCGCTATGTCATTTTGATGGATTTATTACATACACCATGTGAATAGGGTACACGTATTGCATTCGATGTGAAATCAATAAAATAATTGACAAATGTTTCATAATGTTCCTTTCAGTAAATAATATTTCTAAGAATCGCAATAGAAAAATATCAGTTGATAAATATATTTTGGCAAAGACAGCGTCATGTTTTTCTCAGACTGTTAATATTGTTTTTTCACCATTTGATCTGTACTGATTGATATTTCTAGTCTTGTATACATGATTTATTTATTAGTTGTTATTGGCTTTGAAATATCTTCAAGTAAAAGAGGGCTGAAACATACCATAGGGATATTAAAACTCAAAAGTCGAAAGCAAACCAACAATGTCATTACAAAAAAACATTAATCAACGAAAGACAAACAGTACACAAACACAACACAGAAAACTAGGGATTAAACAAAAAGATTTTAAAAGCAGAGAAAACTATGCACCTTATGACTAGCACGACTTAATCGTATGACAATACGATGAAGAAAAATGCAGGCTTAAAATAAGGCGTAGTTACTTCTATTCAGTAACGGATCAGCCCAAGTATACATGTAATAGCTGAAATGCTTCAACACTTTATCCTCCATTTTCAAAGAACTAAAATAATCCCCATTATAATTTATTTCTTGTTTGAACGGCTTTATACAAATGAAAATGGAGGCTAAAATGTTAAAGCATTATGGAACAATGATGTAGTGGTCCTTTACATTTTCAATTTTCTTTTAAATGGAATTCACATAAAATTTCGGTGATCCTTCGATCATGGTTGCTAGTTGAACTGTTTTGGAAATATAATTATCAATTGTTTTATATGTATAATCTCTACACAAAACCTGCCCGATATCTTACACATCAATGTTCTGAATAAATATATCTCACTTTCAAAATTAAGAAACTGAATGGGTCTATCAATATCCATGCTACTTCCAAAACACTTGTCCTACCTGCATGACAAATATGTTGTTGTCCCCGAAGATGAAGCCCCTATCAACATCGTTTTTGTGTATAAATCACATTACATAAACTGCTTGATAAATAAATTAGGTATTGACAATTCAAAACTAAAAACTAAAGACTAAGCAACACGAACCCCACCAAAAACTGAGCGTGATCTCATGTACTCCGGAAGGATAAGTAGATCCTGCTCCACATGTGGCACTCGTCGTGTTGCTCATGTTATTCCAAACCCGGGAAATAGTCTAATTAGTTTGGTCACATTCGTGTAAAGGGAAGGGGATTGTAGTTACGACATGATAAACAAATCCGATATAATCTGTGAAACGGTTATTCCATTATAAAGTATTTAAACATTCAACTTTCTGCACTTTACACAAGTATTCCCCATTCCAAACAAATCCATAGTATCTTATCTTGGGGAGGGTTATATCCTACTTTGTAAAATATCAGTCTGGTTCAAACAAAAAATTATCTGAAACTGACCTTATCAAGATCCTTGATGTCTTGATTGTTACGTTTGGAGGACGTGTATTTAAACAAACTCTACGCATTCCCATGGGAACCAACTGTACCTTTAGTCTTGTCGTCTTCTTCCTTTATTTTAATGAGACTGACAGTAATTAATATTACATAATTGTATTCTTTTAGAAAAAAGAAAGGAAGTTAGCAGTATCCTTTAACTTTACTTTTCGCTATGAAGATGATGTTCTCTCACTAAATAATTAAAAAACTTAGTGACTATTTTGAACGCATCTATCTCATCGAACTAGAGATAAAGGATACAACACATAAAGCCTGCCTCGTATATTGAATCACATCTGGAAATTGACAATGAAGGACAGATGAAAACAAAACTTCACGACTAACGAGATGACTTCAGCTTCCCAATTGTGAACTTTCCATTTCTATGTAGCAACGCCTGCATACGGAGTATATATCTCCCAAATAATACGATGTTCCCGGGCTGGTATTTCCTATCAAGATTTCCTTGATAGAGAGTTGCTGCTCACAATGAAGCTATTTTAAAAATACAAGAGTTCAAAATGTTGAAGTTGAAATTATACCTTCGTAATTTTACGGACGTCATTACGAGTTTGTTAACTGTAATGAAATATCCGGATCACAGATTATATCGGATTTGTTCCTTATGTCGTAACTACAATCCCGTTCCCTTTTCACAAATGTGGCCTGCCGGATTAGAATTATTACCTGGTTTGCACTAATGAGCAACACGACGGGTGCCACATGCAGAGATTGATATGCTTACCCTCCCTGAGCACCTGAGATCACCCCCAGTTTTTGGTGCTGTTCATTTCGCTAAGTCTTTATTTTTCACTCTGGTATCTTTCGCCTCTCTATTATTAATGTTGGACACAAAAAATTTCCTGCATGGGAGGTGTTGGTTCAGATATTTTCTCAAATAAAAAGCCAATCTCGTTTAAATTTTATGTGAATGCAGATTCGAAAAAACTTTTTAAATGATTATTGCATACTGATCAAGTAACAGAAATTGTAATAGACGGCTAGTTTATAAGTAAACAAAAACTTAAGGAACCTCTGTATGGAATTATTTTTTTCATACTGTGAGAATGAACCACTGTATTGAATTTTCATTTATTCTGATCTAGAAGCATACATTGCCAAAAGTGGCCATTTTTTGTGAATGTAGATTTGAAGATATCCAAGGCATAGATTACCTAAGCCGTATTTGGCACAACTTTTTGGAATTTTGGATCCTCAATGCTCTTCAACTTTGTACTTGTTTGGCTTTATAAATATTTTGATATGAGCGTCCCTGATGAGTCTTATGTAGACGAAACGCGCGTCTGGCGTACTAAATTATAATCCTGGTACCTTTAATAACTACTTACACCACTGGGTTGATGCCACTGCTGCTGGACGTTTCGTCCCCGAGGGTATCACCAGCCCAGTAGTCAACACTTCGGTGTTGTCAGACATGAATATCAATAATGTGGTCATTTTTTATATATATTTTCTGTTTGCAAAACTTTGATTTTTTCGAAAAAGTAAGGATTGTCTTATCCCAGGCATAGATTACCTTGGCCGTATGTTGCACAACTTTTTGGAATTTTGGATCCTCAATGCTCTTCAACTTTGTACTTGTTTGGCTTTATAAATATTTTGATATGAGCGTCCCTGATGAGTCTTATGTAGACGAAACGCGCGTCTGGCGTACTAAATTATAATCCTGGTACCTTTAATAACTACTTACACCACTGGGTTGATGCCACTGCTGCTGGACGTTTCGTCCCGAGGGTATCACCAGCCCAGTAGTCAACACTTCGGTGTTGTCAGACATGAATATCAATAATGTGGTCATTTTTTATATATATATTTTCTGTTTGCAAAACTTTGATTTTTTCGAAAAACTAAGGATTGTCTTATCCAGGCATAGATTACCTTGGCCGTATGTTGCACAACTTTTTGGAATTTTGGATCCTCAATGCTCTTCAACTTTGTACTTGTTTGGCTTTATAAATATTTTGATATGAGCGTCACTGATGATTCTTATGTAGACGAAACGCGCGTCTTGCGTACTAAATTATAATCCTGGTACCTTTGATAACTATCTGTATTGAATTTCATTTCAAACTGATCTGGTAACATGAATAGTACATTGCGGCAATTCTATGTGAACGTAGATTTGAAGAACTTCTGTATTATGATCTTATTTCAAACAGATCTTGTAGCATACATAGTAACCGTGTATCATCAGTACAGCGGATATAGGTACTAACCAAGTGGGCATGATCGATTTTGACCTCACACGGTAACGAAAATCTTTGTTTTGTTCATATGATATCAATGTGTACCTCAATCTTAATATAATTGCTGTTTTAAGAAATGATTTGGTCGGAGGTTGATGATTAGAGATGTCTCATTATTTTCCCAAAAAAAGAACGATTACTAAAAACATGTGCAAATACTTGTCAAAGAAGTTTGCACTCGTCTCATCCGATATAATTTTATATTCATTGCAACTCTTTTTCTGATAGAAGGCCACTGTGCGTGTGTAATAAGTATAGTTGTATCATAATTGGCATTGAAATCTTTCATGCATTCGTTTTTATCGATATTTTATTCCGAAAAAAAGTGTTGTGTACGGTGTTTACCTGACCACATGCCCGCTTGGTTAGTACCTATATCCGCTGTACGATGATAAACGGTGATAGTATATGGTGCCATTGGTGCCACATTGGTTCTAATTTTGTTGGAAATATATTTTTAACATTTTCTCCATAACTACAAAGTACTACTTACACTATAATCATAAACGTGATAACATGAATTCAAGTGAATTAATACTTATTGATTCTAATGAAGAAAACATGTATATATAATTAAATTGTAATAGGAATGCAAACAACGCAAAAAAATATCAAGAATGAGCTTCTAAATCGCGCGAGAAACGTTTTTAACTTAATTCAATATCTGCATCCAGTAAATTCTGTATGACGGTTCTTCTGACTAGTGTTTTTGCGGACATTACAAGTCGTTCTTTTCCTTTTTAAAATAAAGTATACATATTTCGGCTGGTTTCAGATTCTCATTTTTTTTAGTAATGTTTGAAATTTAAATGAACATTATATTTTCATCCTTTGAAAACTTCTATTGACGTGATATACTAACATTGTTTTATAATGTATCGCAAATATTGACACACTGTTGAAGTATGATTCCACCTGATAATTTATTTTAAATATTCATTGTTACGGTAACATTATTTAATCTGTCTTAAATGATAATCTAATGTACAATATTGTGCAGTATGATATTTTATTGAGAAAAAATATGCGAAATACTCAAGTGTTCACATAAATATTTAACAACAAGTTAATAGTTATCAAAGGTACCAGGATTATAATTTTGTACGCCAGACGCGCATATACTAATTATGACGAAAGTGATTTCCTTGATTTTCTGTACAATAGTTAGTTATAAGCTTTAACTTGAGCCGGGCGAAACATGATATATTTATTAGATGTTATATTTCGATTACTCCTACGTCAGATCTTGTGTCTATTATTTTTATGTTAGATGGTTATTTTTTTTTCGTGTTTCTCTTGTTTCTCTTTATAGTTTGTTTATATGTTGTGCTGTGACATCTTTATCTCAGTAAAGGGGAGGGTTGAGCGGTCACAAACTGGTTTAATCCGCCCGCTTTTCATAATTTACAGATGTGGTTTTGCATATGTGTCCTTGCCGTACGGGGACATATAGTTGCTTGATTCCAATGCATTTGAACTCTTTTGAATCGTTTTGAGCATTGACAATTATAGTATATTATAGTATATTCTTTTATTTGTCTTTATTGATATTACTTTTACTGTTTTGTCTGTTTTTGGTGACCATTTGACATGGCTCTGTACTTGTGCATCCCGTCATTGTGTTGTTTGCATTATCTTTTATATTTGCCATGTCCTTGTGACTTTTTGTGTTTTCTTTGATACATATGACGTGGCGCTGTACTTGATCATCTCGCTATTGTGTTATTGTTCTATTATAATTTTTGTATTCTGGTCTTTCATATTTGCTAATGCTTTGCCTAAATACCATTTTATGTTTCTTTTGTATATAATGACGTGGCTTTTTTTAAAAATACACAATTAACCTAAAGTCAAGCGGAAAGAAGGAAATGCAAACTTCTAATTTACATTCTGCAGATGATATGCCTCAAGAAATGTAGGCTTTATTATTTTCATACTTTGAACGAAAAATTATGTTGTATCTCTACCTCTGTGACGTTTACATTCTGACGTCAAACGCGTGATTCTACGTTAGAGCCATCTTGAACTGGCCATTCGGTCCCAGTGCTTAAAACCTTTCAATCGTTGATGGGTGGATTTAACATGCATAAATAAAGTTCAAAAATAAGATTAATTCATGATGTTGTTCAATCTAATATATGCTTTTTTGTTAAATATTTGTTTGTTTTGTTGTAATTGAGATACTTGTGGTGCTTGTGCATCCTGTCATTATTGTTTATGATGTTCTCGTATTCTTGTCTTACATTTTTGGTGGTGTGCTTTGTCTGTGTGCCTTTTGGTGGGTCTTTGTTACATATTTGACGTGGCTATGTACTTCTACATCCCGTCATTGTGTTATTGTACTATTTGTGTATTCTTGTCTTTAATTTTTGCTGGTATGCTTGGTCTGTATGCCATTTTTTGCTTCTTTGTTGCTTTTGTATGTTTTTGAGTGATTGGGATTATAATGAAGTGTTGACTGCTGTTTTTTGACATTTTTACCTTATATGTCTGTTTGTTTTGTTAACGCATTGTTGTCAATATAATGGAATTTGACTCGACAGTTATACAACGTGTTGTTTACAATTTTTTGTATTCAAGTGAGAGGTTTGGCTGGCTGTGAGGCCGGGTTCAATCCACCATTTTCTACATAAGAGAATGCCTGTACCAAGTCAGGAATATGACAGTTGTAATCCATTCGTTTGATGTGTTTGAGCTTTTGATTTTTCTGTTTGATTAGGGACTTTCCGTTTTGAATTTGCATCGGAGTTCAGTATTTTTGTGATTTTACTTTTTTTTTTGGAAAGAATAGATGGGCAGGATATTGATGTAATTATGTAATTATGTAAGTATACAAACAGTTTGTAAATACAATTCTAACATTAATAAGAACTTTGGACCATGAAAAAATATGACTTATTGTGAAAGCTGGAAAGCACAATAAGTGATTGATATCCGATCGAACCTAAAAAAACTTGCAATAATAATCTTATGATGAAAATGGAGATGTAGTTTTTCCATTACTGTCCTTAGATAAGACGCGTTAGTAAACATATGAAAAATAACAATTAATAGAATTATTACAAATGATGATAAAAGGGTATCGTAAGCTACACTAGCCTTGTCTGTACATTTGGATTTGTACCTACAATATGCTTAAATATAACTCGGTAAAACTACCACAACTCCAAAAACGATGCACAAAACAAGGAAGGAATTGTATTTAGTTCTGTTTCCCCCTGAGACTTCATGTGAAAATTTCTCTGAATCCGTAATTGGTAATAATGAAGTCGAAGGGGTGAGTAAGGGAGTATTTACATTTGTGAGATGTGGTCCAAGTCTGCTAGATTGTGTCTTATTGTCATTTAATGGCCAAAGTTCAGCAATAAAAATCATTGAAAGTAGAAAGTATTCCATCTCTGCTGGCGTTGCATACGGCTTGATAAAGTCTAAACACCTTTTTGGATGGCACTTGTTTTTTTAGACAATGCATACCATTGCTTTCAGAGTTTGTGACTTTGTATATTTCAGCAAAATAATGAGCCCATTGTGAAATATTCGCTAGTACTACTAACAACAAGCTATAGTAAATCTTCCACGAGCATTTAAAAAACGAACGAATGCCAAATTGTAAAAACCTAGACTGTACAATATAAAATACTATTTGCAAGCAGTGAAAACTGACTGTCGCTACCTCATGGCTTTTGTCATATGTGGCATTTTTGTCTATACAACCTATTTGCTTGTGCTCGTCCAATAAGTCCTCGTGACAGCAAATTGTGCAAATTCTTTTAGCAAGGGAAAACAAAATGCTCCCAAATGTAAAAATCCACAGAAATACAAATTTCACTTTTGAGTTGTTTTTTTCATTTAACGACGTTGATGAAAAACTTGCCTGTCTCGATCGATATTCGATAATCAAGTGTACGACACATACGACTATAGCTAAGAAAATTACGACACAAAGATATAAATAAATTAGATGATTTGTCATTGTCTCGTCCTTGTTTTTATCTACAAACTGAACTCCGAACATATAAAGAACAGATATAAGTAAAACACTTGAAAGAAGTACAAGGCCGCTAATACTACCATCATGAGGTCGAATGTTATCACTTGAATGATGGTTTTTAATGATCCGCCTGCTGTTAGTAGTAGGACTATGACAGCATTTAAAAACTTTGCAAAGGATTCCATTGCTGAATGCAAACTTTGTTCCAAAAATAATTATGTCTTTTTGTCACCTGCTATGTGTTCTGACATCGTCCAGGTAAATTATGCTTGTTTTTATAGAAAGTCAATCCATGCATCTCAGTTACAGGCAGTAAAATATGTCAAAATAATACCCGAAACACCTGATCAATTTGGGAAAATTAATGTGAAAATGTAATTGTCGCATCTTGAAACATGATAATTCTGCTGATGTTACATAATTTAAATTCAAATCAGCCATATGTATGCTTTATTTATGAAAAGTATACAAATGACTGACTTACAATTTATTCAAAATCTACGTAAATTGATCCCCCAAAGGGTTATTGTGTTCTAGTATTTAAAAGTTTGTGGTATTCAGTAGAATGTGTTATTCAAAATTAAAGTCTCTATTTATCTAATTTTAAATATTTCTAGACTGCATACAATTTAGAGCTAGCTATATTGAATATACACTTGCCTTATAGGCTTATGCTTCAAAGCATTCCTTATCAGCAGTACAAATGCGATTCCCACGGTTTTTGTTAGTTATCTAAATTTCTTTTTTGTGAATTGATTTACGAGATTTTCACTTTGGTACATAAAGTAGTCATTATTTTTCAACTTACTTTTTATTTTTAACTCATTTATGTGTTTCTTCTTCACTCTCTCTGTATGTTTATCAACATTAATTGATGTATGTAATCCTCGGATTATTTGCTTTATAATATTTAATACTTATTAACTAAATTGATTCAGCAATAATTTAAAATTCTGTGGTCATTTAAATATTTGTCTTCTTGCTGTTTTACGATGAGCTGGACAGATATTTGTCAATTTCTTGCACTGGTTTGTAAATTTTTTATATGACCTCGCATTTATTTGAGTGGTTTATGCAAATGTGTAGCTATAATCAAATCAAGCAGAGAATTCCGATGAATCAATAACTAGAGACCGTCTTAATTTTACGAAGAAAGTTAAAGTACATTGAAATCCCTTCGTCTCTTTTGTGCCCTTTATTCTTAAAAGCTTTTGTTATCAACATCCACACATAAATATTTTTGTAGAGTGATGAATGAGAATTATAGAGATGATTTTTCTAATTGGGAATTTCCAATAAACATAGATCAATCTATCAGCACTATCAAGTCGACGATACATCTCCAAGTTCATGTTTTATTTCTGGAGTTCTTCCTTTTTTATATCATTACTAAATGTGGGTAATTGCCTACAATAAAGTCATAGAAAGAAAGTATCCTTTATTGTATGAACGAATTTACCTTTTTGTCAAGTTAGGGACCCTTTAATAATTTGGACGGACCATTATGAAATTGTTTCGTAAAGAAAGACGAGGATGTATTTTACTTGTATCTACTCTCGTCTTTTTTTTATCTCGAATTTATGCACAGTTTTATGTAAACTGCTATTCTTCTTTTCGTAAAAAAACCAGACGTGAAGTTAATAACACAAATACAACAAGTCAAGGTCAGTTGAATCATAAATATTTTAGGAGGATATCTCTTTTTATTCTTACTGGGTTTCCAAAATCGAACTGAGGACTTCTTCTTGAAATATGATTCTACAAGTAACCGTAAAAAATCAAATGTTGTTATTTTATACTTTTTATACATTATTTTAATGGAAAGTAACAACTTCAAGTCATACAAGTACCACATAAAATTAAATAATTTGAAAATTTCATAGTAATACACGAGCGACAATATAATTATTAGATCCATAATTAGAGTAAGAAATAAAATTTTCTCTCGAGCTTTTCATCAACAAGGAAGTAGAAGATTAAATTACGTAATAAACCAATTTCCACTTTCGACAGTTTTTGTTTTAAACAACTATAAGAATGAAGTAAGAAGATGCAAAAGTCGATACAAACGACGAATAAAAGAAAACGTAATAGTAAAATGTGACTCCAATTTTGTGGTTTTTTGTTCGTTTTTTTTTTTTGGGATGGATTTTTTTGTTGTTGTTGTTATAGAGGGTTTTAATATCGCTATAATTTGTCATTTGTAAGAATAAGTGCATGCATCGAAGAATCAAATGCTCTTCTAATATATCCAAATTCACACATAATTGGACACAGATTAGACATATAAAAAGCCTGGTAACTTTTATCTGTATGAATAGACTCAATCTTATATTTCATTGATAATTAAGTTAAGTAAATTATAGAAAAATTGGTAAAAAAATTCTGAAAAAAATATTTGTCTTCCAATGTGGACTAGTGTACCCCTTTCATTGACATGTTTACCTATTTTGTCTGTTTGTTTTGTTCGCATGTTGTTGTCAATATAATGGATTTTTTGCGACTGTCGTGAGCAGGATCTGCTTACTCTTCCGGATCACCTGAGATCACACCTTGATTTTGGTGGGGTTCGTGTTTCTTAGTCTTTAGTTTTCTATGTTGTGTAATGTGAACTATTATTTTTCTGTTTGTCTTTTTCATTTTTAGCCATGGCATTGTCAGTTTATTATCGATCTATGAATTTGACTGTCCCTCTGGTATCTTTCGTCCCTCTTTCATACAAGTGAGATGTTTAGCTAGCTATAACACTAGGTTTATTCCACCATTTTCTACATATGAAAATGTCTGTACCATGTCAGAAATATTACAGTTGTTCCCATTTTTTTCGATGTGTTTGAGCTTTTAATTTTACCATTTGCTTATGGACTTTCTGTTTAGAATTTCCTCAGAGTTCGGTATTTTCGTTAATTTACTTTTAATACCAAATATTGAAATTTTATAAAACTATACTAGATTTCAGCTTTTGCTGCATTGTACTAATCTGAAATCCAATTTGGCTCTCAATATATCTGTTGGACACAATTTAACATAGAACCTTATAAAAAAGATTTATAAAACATCATTAAACATCGGGTTGGTGAAACCATCATACGTAAGTAACTGAAATGTTAGTCAAACATGATAACAGTAAGCAATCAATTACTATCCACACTGATCAATGTTCACACTTGTTTCAATAATTAAACACAATAGAAAAACAACACATAAGTAAATTTCTTTTTTTAATTTTATTTCAAACGAATGAACATATATGTTTAAAATACACATGAATTTAGTTGCTATAGACAGGTGCAGTATTTCCTATTTCAAAATAAAACTAAATTGTGTCGTTTTCTTGGCGCATGTCGTTATCTGGATTTTGTCGGAAAATATTATAAAATGAAATGAAAGATTTAAATCTAAAAAACACAAAGAAAGGGAACAAACAATGAGAAATGAGTTTCTGTGTTGTTATGCTATATACACTTTGCAATATTTCCTTATCGTAAATAGATGTAGCTTCAAATATACTATCATCAATCCAAAAGTACAGATTGAAAATAGAGAGTAAAAGATATACGTACTCGCCTAGACTTCGCTTTTTCTTTCCATAACTATTTAATTGTAAAATACAAACAACTTGAAAATACAGACCAATCATTGTCATTAATTTCTGACACATTATCAAATATTCTTTTCTTTCGTGTATGCAAGCAAAAATTACTGAGGAACAATATGCAATCGATCCTAAAAAGCTTGCTATTATCATTTTGTGATGAAAATGGAGATGTTGTGTTTTCATTAACGGTTCCAAAAATGACGATGGTTGTGAAATCATATAAAAACTCATTATAAGTAAGACTGTTACAGAACATAATAGAAATATATGGTATGCTACATTAACATTTTGAATCGTTTGATATGAACTTTCTTCAATATCTTCAGAAAGTTTAATATAACCAAATACGAAACATGGAAAAATCATAAGTGCAACAAATCCAACGCAAAAAATGGTTCTTAAACTGTTAAAACCAGATCTATCGATTCTTTCATCAGATGTTGAAAGTAATGGCGTATATTCACTTTCGGGATTTGATCTCTGTATACGTACTTCATGTATATGATTTTGCTTAGAGGGCCAAATTTGAGCTATCAAAATCATAGAGAACAGAAAATATTCCATTTTAATAGGCGAAAAAAACGGCTTAATGTGTATGCTTACAATATTATCAGTGGGGCAAATGATATAATTGGTTTTATTACAACTTTGTCCAGGCCCGTCAGTAGAGGTCCTTTTGTATATTTCGACAAAGTAATGTGCCCACTGTGAAATATTAGCCAAGACTATTAACAACAAACTATAGTAATTTTCCATGACCGTGTAAAGCGAAAAGGAATGAATGCTTGTACAAAACATGACTGAACAAAGAAGAAGATAATCTGAGTGCATTGAAAACTGATGTATACTTTGTCATAATCTGTGTAGTAAGTACCATTGGTGTCCATACAGCCCATCCTCTCGAATTCTTTATATGTATGATTTTTACATTTGATAGTGCGGATAATTTTTGCAAACGAAAAGACAATGCTTCCAATTGTACAAATCCACAAGAAAATTTGATTAACGTTAGATGTTGGTCTAATCCTTTCTGTAATTTGAGAATGCTGACGTTGATACAGAATCAAATATTTTACAAAAACAATAATCGCCAGAAAAATCACAATGCATAGGTATGAATGAACTGTTGTATATTGTATTAAATAATCTGTTTGCAGATCAACAAATTCAGCTCCAATCATGGACAAAATGACAATTACAAACACGCTTAAAAGTAGTATAAGTCCACTGATACTGCCGTCGTGAGGTCGAATATTATCAATACTATTGTGGTTTTCCGATGGTTCCCCTGCTGTGAATGGTAAAACTACAACAGCATTTAGTAACTTTTTAAAAGTTTCCATTGCTGAAAACAATGAAAAAGTTGTCAATGAAAGAAGCAGATATATCGTTATATGTGTCAGTCTTTTTACAGCGTTTTGCATTTTATCTTGATATTGAAACCTGAATATCAAAATTTGACATGATCTCCAATCATAAAGTACAAAACCGTTAATTTCTGATTGTATATTGGTAAATAGCCTACACTTGTCGTGTTGCTGTTAAAAGACATGTTTTACATTATTCATAACTAAAATGATTAACATACTAGTACGAAAGCCGAGAAGGATCATTCATAATTCAAAATTCAAAACTCGCAAATCAAGAAAGATATTCCTTCTTTTTATTAAGATTTATTATGCATGTCTCTATACATAGTATGCGACGTGTAACAGTTTATAAATAGGTGTTCTCTTATATACATTTGATACGGTGCATTTGTTATGGATATATTTCAGACTCCATTTATGAAATAAAATCTATAGAGCAGAGAACTTTGATTTTTTTGTGTGTATCAATTAAAATGTAGATTCAAATATTTTTCACTTAGTAAAACTTCTTCAAAACTCATATATAATGTATAGTTCGGCGTCCTTAATAAAGAAGCCAAGGAAAGTGTTTATCTCTTCTTCACAAATACGTATTTCATTGAATCTCGATATTTATCATGTTTATATTTTTTCCAGCAATGACGTTCTACCTCCATAAGCCTGGAAATGTCATGGCGGGTCACAATTTTAATATATAAATATAGGTACCATATATTAGTTATATTATATGAAAATGGGTACATTGTTTTAGACAAACATAGCACACCCCTACCAAAAAAAATCGAAGTTAATCCCTCCACCCAGATTAAAATTGATAATTCCAAGATTAAAGTTGGAAATTGCAAGATTAAAGTTGATAATTCCAAGATTAAAGTCGACAATTTGAAAAAAAAAAATAAAAAAGGATGATCCTTATACGCTTTTGTAATAAATGGAATAACACAAGTAAATGCCAAAAGTATCATCTTTCGTCAATCAAAGACCGTAACTCCCAAATAACATAAAGAAAAATCATCAAAAACTTAACACGAATTTTGTTGATATAACAACATAAAATTATCAGAATTTGATAAACGATACACAAAATCTGTCTTTTGTATATACAAATTTTAATAACTAGACTCTTCCGTTGGAAAACTAGGTTATTATAAATAAACTCATCATAGATACTAGGACTAATTTTAGTATGAACGCCAGACGCGGGTTTCGTCTACAAAAGACTCACCAGTGACGCTCGAGTCCAAAAAAGTTAAAAAGGCCAAATTGAGTACGAAGTTAAAGAGCATTAAGGACCAAAATTCCTAAAATAATTTGCCAAATACAGCTAAGGTAATCTATGCCTGAGGTAGAAAAGCCTTAGTTTTTCAAAAAATTCAAAAATTTGTAAACAGTAAATTTATAAATATAACCATATCAATGACAATTCGTGTCAGCACAAAAAGTGCTGACTACTGGGCTGTTGTTGTTTGCATAACCTCCAGTGGTAAATATTTCATGCATATTTAAACTTTACGAAAAAGGGATGATTTCAATTTTTCCATTGTGAACGTTCCATTTCAGTGAAGCGACTTTCCAGGCTCGGGTTTTCTTTCCTAATTTCTCGATAGAGGGTTGCTACTTGCAAGGACGCTGTGTTACCAAGGGTTTCAAATGGTAAAGTTGGATATATCCCTAATAAAGGTTTAACGGACGGACCCTTTGCCTTGTTTCAATGGGTTCGTGTTCTTAACAAACTTTCAAAAATAGCTTTCAGTAGTATATTAAAGTGTAAAGTGCGATCTTTTTTGGCTTTCGTAAGCGCGGGGAATCATGATAGATTGATGTAGGAATTTTGAGTTTTGAATTTTGGATTTTTAAATTTTGAATTTAGAATTTTGAATTTTGAATTTTGAATTTTGAGTTTTGAATTTTGAATTTTGAATGATCCTTCTCGGCTTTCGTATACTAGTGCTAGGGTTCGTAAAATTGAGAAAGGAAATGTTTAGTTCTATACGTGTTTTATCCGTTTGCATTGCAGTTAATCACTGCTAAAACATGTAATTAAATTGCGGGATGGAGATGCATCCAGCTTTAAAAAGTTAAATTTCATGATATATAAACCGATGTTTTATAATCAAAATAAGTACTAGTAATTGAAATCATGTCATTACAGAAACAGCACTTGGTTGATTGTACCAAGGACATTTAACTTTGACATATCAAGAGTGGTGATATTATTGTATAAAAACATCCTTAGGAGCCTGTAATTCAGTGGTTGTCGTTTGTTTATGTGTTACATATTTGTTTTCATTTTTTTTTTTAAATAAGGCCGTTAGTTTTCTCGTTTGAATTGTTTTACATTGTCATTTTGGGGCCTTTTATAGCTGACTATGCGGTATGGGCTTTGCTCATTGTTGAAGGCCGTACGGTGACATATAGTTGTTGATTTCTGTGTCATTTTGGTCTCTTTGGGAGAGTTGTCTCATTGGCATTCATACCACATCTTCTTTGTTCTATTTAGGACACATTGTCAAAAATAGCCTTTAAAAAAAGCAAAAAAAAGGTGAGCCCCAAACCAAACGTGTTACCCGAGGAATTGAATAATTTTGTGCAACTACAGTTATTCATATCAATTCTGTATGATTATAAATAAATCAGTATTTCGATGATGAATACTTTTCCAATATATTCAAACAATGTACATGGTTTACTGTATTAACACGCAGAAATATATCCGGAAGTATGTAAAATGGTTAGCGTTTTCCCTCATATAGATTTCTTTCTAATGGAACGTATGTGAAAATCGGGGCACAGCAGTAAAAATTGTGTTATAATCCTAATCACTATAAAACAATTATAAATTATCGTTATAGAGGCAGCAAAGTGTGTAATATATATCAATATGCTAGTACCGTAATAAATTTAATTCATTGGAAATCATACGGACTAGAAATATATTTTTAACTTATAAACCGTTACATTCATCAACAGTTTAATGTTTTTATAGAAGGTAATCATTATCCTTATTGATCATAGTATGTCCATAACCATTAACTTATTCAAAGCCTTCACTTCTTTTTCTCAAATATTTTTATCACTGGATGACGGCTTATAAAATTATAAAAATCATGAAGGAGAATTATTATGATAAAACCAATTAAAATAGTACAGTAAACTAACGTCTTACACTAAATAAAAACTTACTTCCCAAAGTAAAGTCTGTTTGTTACCTGCTGTATGTGTTTGGATAACTTCCTGGTTTGTACTTATGTATTGTAATATAGAAAGTTTATACATTTATTACAGACTGTTAAATATACCAAAATGATACCTTTAACACGAACACAATGTGGGAAAATTAATGCGAAAAGTATTTAAATCGTAATTCATTATATTTCTACACACCAATGTCTAACAATGATGTGTGTATAATCGATCACGTATTCAACTCACTGCTATACATTGATTGCATGATTGATTGATTGGTTTATAACGTAACATTCATTTCGTGTCGGTCAGTTTTTATTGGTGGACGAAACCGGCATGGCAAGAAATAACCATCGACATTGGTAGGAAAACTGACAATCCTAGTCAATGAAGATTCAGCGAACTATGGACCCCAATGTTGACAGGCTATTGATACAGTAGTTCGACTACTTATAACACTCGACCACCCTGTAGTTTTTACAAAAGATTGACTGGTACGTTTATAGCAAAAATGAAGTATTATTATTACCCTTATGACAATCCAACACACACACACACACACAAACATATCCCTGTTCTAATTCAGGAACATAACTCGAGGGTGTTTTGTGTTCTATTGAAAGTTAGAGGTATTCAAAACGATCTTTGATAGTCTTTGATAGTCTGGCAACAAATTCAAAAGTCCATTGTAGTGTTTGTTATACTGTTTTACATTTGTGTGTTTTAGAATACCCTGTGTAAATTGTTTTAAGTATTATTTATTGTTTCAGTTCTTTATGTATAATTAATTAATTTTGGAAGTCTTCTGATTGGCTGACGTTATTTTGTTATCTGCCCATAGACATAATTTAGTCATGTGACCGTGACGTCGTCAACGTTTTTACAGGGTTTTCTACGGTTTAAAATAGAATTTAGAATTAAATTATAAGAAATACGCGGGTTATTCAGTGTGCACCAATTTTTTTATGTAATTTCTTCATAGACAGAAAAAATATTACAGTCATTCCTTAAATATCATGTAGGACATCATATAGGGTATGGAACTAAGCAATCTCCTTCTCAATATTTTTTTTTAGGGATTTGCAATTCATTTGACCTTTTTATATATAAATATAAATAAATGTATACGTTTAGATATGTAATAACTTTACAATAAATATTTTCCATCCGAAAACCTGTTGTAATTCAGGACTAGCACCATAATTTACATATTCTTCGTCTCAAATTTATCTAAAAAAAGCTGATAAGTTAGTTTGATAACGCAAATTTGCAGAACCAACAATTTTATGCTTAATTTGTAACGAAGCAGAACAATTTAAGAGAGATTTCAAAGTAATTCTATTGTCGGAGAATACAATGCATGTGAATGGGACTCGGCGTCTTTTTCAAATCTGAACGCTTCCACTCATCTAGGGAAGAACATATTATGTACCTATTTCTTATAACAAAGCGGAACAAATATGACCAGAAAGTTTGTTTTTGTTATGTTCAAGAGATCCAATGTGAATAAAAGTAGCAGTAGAAAGCGGATTTGAAAGGTTTATGTATTATAATATTATTTATGTATTTCTCTTGTCTTGGGTGTTCTTGAATTTATTTGTACTGTATAATCTTAATCCATTTATAATAGTTATCAGGTACCAGGATTATAATTTTATACGCCAGACGCGCGTTTCGTCTACATAAGACTCATGGGTGACGCTAGGATCAAAATAGTTATAAAGGCAAACAAGTACAAAGTTGAAGAGCATGGAGGACCCAAAATTCCAAAAAGTTGCGCTAAATACGGCTACGGTAATCTATTCCTGGGATAAGAAAATCCTTAGTTTTGTAAGAAGAAATTTATAAAAATGACCATATAATTGATATTCATGTCAACACCGAATTGCTTACTACTGAGCCGTGATACCCTCGGGGAAGAAACGTCCACCAGCAGTGGCATCGACCCAGTGATGAAAATAAAATAGTACAGAATGAAATTATTTTGTATACATACGTTTTATCCTAAATCCACACTTTGTTTTAAAGAAAATGATGACTGCTTGTCACCTGCTATATATATTCTGACATCTTCCTGTTAATTTATGCTTGGTTATATAGAAAGTCAATCCGTGCATCTCAGTTACAGGCAGAAAAATATGTCAAAATAATACCCGACACAACTGAACAATTTTGGAAAATCTTATTGAAATTGTAACTGTCGCATCTAGAAAAAAGACAACTCAGCTGAGGTAATACAATTAAAATAGACCATATGCATGCTTTACCTATGAAAGGACTTTATAATTTAATTTCATTTTTACGCAGGAATTGCTAACAATAAAAGTATTTAACTCTTAAGTATACAAATTAAGAATTTTATCTTATTCAAAATTTACGTAAATAAAGTAGTTTTGTAATTTGAATTTGCCATGTTATTATGGACTTTCCGATTAGATTTTCTCTGAGTTCAGTATTTTTTTGATTTTACTTTTTTTCCGAGTGCAGTATTTTTTGTTATTTCACAACGTGTGTCTAGACTTTACAACGTATACAATCAATATATCATATAAAAGACCATACAGGTTTCACTTCAAATTATTCCGCATCAGCAGTTACAAAAGCGGACACTTATCCTCTGGACATAACAGGTCCATTTATTTCGTCGCTGTAAATCGATTTACGAGATTTTAACTTTTTTACATAACAGTTGTCTTTATTTGTCAACTGACTTTTAACATTTAACTTGTTTGATATGTTTCTTCTTCACTTTTTCTGTCTGTTTATCAAAATTATTTGATGCATGTTATCTTCAAACTATTTTTCTTTGTCATCTTTATTAATCATAACCGATTGATTTTATTGATTTAGCAATAGTTTGAAAATTCTGAGGTCATCTTAATGGGTTTTTTTTTTTTTTGCTGCTTTAGGATAAGTTAGACAGTGATTTGTCCATTTCATGCACTGGTTTGTCAATTTTTTACATCGTATATGTGTGAGTGGTTTTGCAAAGTTTTTAGCCTTCAATCGAATCAAGCAAAGAATTCCGCTGAATCTATAACTAGAGATTGTCTTAATTTTGCGAAGAAGATTTAAATCCCATTATCTCTTTTATGCCCTTTATTCTTAAAAGCTTCAGATATCAACATCCACGCATAGATATTTCTGTTGAGTGATGAAGGAGAAATATAGATATGATTTTCCAATTGTTAATTTTCTATATACATAGATCAATATATCAGCACAAGCATGGTCATATTTTTGATGTCATGGATTCCTTTCTGTATTATATCATCACTAAATGTGGGTTACTGCCAACAATAAAGTCATAAAAAGAAAGGATCCTGTATTGAATGATCGAATTTTGGGACCCATTAATAATTTGGACGGAATATTAAGAAATTGTTACGTAAATGTATACATGGCTGTGCTTTACATGTATGTACGATCTCGTATTCTTTTTCGTCTTTAATATCTCTACAGTTTTATGTGAACTGATATTCATCTTTTCATCAAAACAGTCGTGTTCTTCATAACACAAATACTACAAGGCAGTGTCATTGTCGAATCATAAATATTTAAGGAGAGTATCTCTTTATATTTATACAGGGTTTCCAAAATCTAGACGAGGACATCTTCTTGAAATATGACCCTTTAAGTAACCGTGAAAAATGCTAATCTTGTAATTTTATACTTTTTATGCATTATATTAGAGGAAACTAACAAGTGAGACAACATAAAATAAAATAATTTGATAATTATAAAATTGTAAAATTCCATAGTGATACATTAGCGACAATATAAATGTTAGATACATGTCTAGGGTAAGAAATAAAATTTTCTCTCGAGCTTTTCAACAACAAGAAAGTAGGAGATTAAATGACGTAATCAACTAATTTGCACTTTTCGACAGTTTTTGTTCCTTGGATCTTGAACAATAAACTATTAGAATGAAGTAAAAGATGCAAAAGCCAAAACGACGAATAAAATAAAACATAGTAGTGAAATATGACTTCGATTATGTGCTTTTATGTTTGTTTTGTTTTGTTTTTTTTTTGTTTTGTTGTTGTTGTTGTTGTTGTTGGGGTTATTGATATCCCTATAATTTGTCATGTGTAAGAATAGTTGCATGTATTGATGATTCAAATGTACTTCTTATATATTACAAAAGCGGTGTAACTTTTATCTGTCAGTACAAGACTGAAGCTGACATGCATTCCGTTGTTAATTATGTTAATTAAAGATATAAAAATGAAAAAAAAATCTGAAAAAATTATTGGACATACCAACTTAAATCTCGTCTTTACCAATGTTATCGTTCGGGTCATATTTCTCTTCCTGTATAAAACTTAAAGACAAACATAATCAAGCGTTTCATTTTTCTAATGTAATCGCAACCAAAGAGTAACGAAAGATACCAAAGGGACAGTCAAACTCATAAATCTAAAATAAACTGACAACGCCATGGCTAAAAATGAAAAAGGAAAACAGAAAAACAATAGTACACATGACACAACATAGAAAACTAAAGAATAAACAACACGAACCCCACCAAAAACTAGGGGTGATCTCAGGTGCTCCGGAAGGGTAAGCAGATCCTGCTCCACATGTGGCACCCGTCGTGTTGCTTATGTGATTACAAATCCGGTAAATAGTCTAATTCGGTAGGTCACATTCATGAAAGGGAAGGGGATTGTAGTTACGACGTAAGGAACATATCCGATATCATTTGTGAAACGGTTATTCCATAACGGTCAACCAACTCGTGATGGCGTCCGTAAAATTTACGAAGGGATGATTTCAACTTCACCATTTGGAACTCTTGGTTTAATAGCTTCCTTGTGAGCAGTAACCCTCTATCAAGAAAATCATGATAGGAAATGCAAGCACGGGAATATCGTATCAATTGGGAGATATATACCCCGTATGCAGGTGCTGCTGGAATGTTGCTACTTAGAAATGGAAAGTTCACAATTGGAAAGCTGAAATCATCCTTTTTGTCAATTTCTAGATGTAAGTCAAGATATGAAGCCGACTTAACTGTATCTGTAGTATCCTTTATCTCCCATTCGATGGGATAGATGCGTTCCACATAGTCACCAAATTTTGAATTGTTTAGTGAAAGAACGTCATCTATATAGCGGAAAGTAGAGTTAAAGGATATTGCTAACTTCTTAAGAAGTTCCTGCATGAAGTCAGCCTCATAATAATAAAGAAACAAGTCGGCAAGTAGAGGGGCACAGTTTGTTCCCATTGGGGTGCCGACAGTCTGTTGAAAAACACGTCCTCCGAACGTTACAAATATGTTGTCAATAAAGAAATCAAGCATCTTGATAATATCGGTTTCAGAGAATTTTTTGTTTGAATCAGAGTGATTCTTTACAAAGTATGATTTATCCGTCCCTAAGACAAGATACTTGTATCTACGTTGGCCATTCTTTTTTATGAAGCAATGTCAACACTTTTACGAAGATTGAAATTTTAGTGGAAAAGAATTATGCCAAGTAAAGGCCATATTTGGTGTCGAATATTAAGTCAAGATAGAAAATGTTTCATGTTTATTATTTTCTTTGACAGTCAGAAATCAATTGAAATATTCTCAAAAATTAGAAGATAAAAACCATCAGTTATCTTCTTTTCAAACACTTTTCAAAAGCAATTAATCAGCCACACGTCATAAAAAAGTTTTGAAATTACTCTGCCCTGGCTCTCTGTATATGGAAACATAATTGCTAACAGATAAGAAAAAAGCAGCAAATGATGCTAAGGAATTATACAGTGAAGCAAATCTTAGCAGAACATACTAACAGCTGCGATATCATATGTTATATTAAAAATGGCAACAACGTTTGGACAATGGAAGAAGATTGTATTACAATGTTCATCAAATATAAAAGAAAAAGTATTACATAACTTTTCTTTCAATAACACATCATGATTTTTTTGTATAATTTAAGATCAGGACACTCTGAAACAATTTCAGTCTAAATTTATCATAAATGCAAGTGTGAATGTGGTCAACTTGAAACCGCTCAGAACTGTTTATAACAGTATGAATGTAACGAAGAAGCTAGACAAAAAATAAAACAATATTTATTTAGTCTTACAGCCTTCATATACCTTATTTTGAAAATTAATTATTCGCTAAATCATTCCTGGACATTAATACCAAATAGTGAATTTATGAAACTGCTATATTTTGAGCCTCTGCTACACATCTGAATCCAATTTGACTCTGACTTTATCTATTGGACACCGTTTAACACAGAACCTTATAAGACAGATATATAATAATACAAAAAAATCTGGTGAGGGACACTACCATATGTTAATTACTGTAATAGTGTGTCTTACATATTAATAGAAACCAATCAATTACTTTCCGCAATGAGCATTGTTCACACTTGTTTCAATAAAAAAAAAAATAGAACACATAAATATTTTATATTTTTTTTTATTTTTTTCAAATGAAAGAATAAATATGTTTATAATACACATGAAATTAATTGCTATATACAGGTGCAATACTTCCCAGTTTAAAAAAAAAAACCACTAAATTGTCTCGTTTTCTTGGCGGTGTCGTTTTTAGGATTTTGTCGAAAAATATTATAAAAAGAAATGAAAGATTTAAATCTAAAAAACACAAAGAAAGGGAATAAACAATGCGAAATGAGTTTTTGTGTTGTGATGCTATATACACTTTCCAATATTTTCTGGTCGTAAATATATGTAACTTCAAATATGCTATCATCAATCCAGAAATATAGATTGAGAATCGCAAGTATCAGATACATGTATTCGGAAGGACTTCGCCTTGTCTTTTCATAACTATTTAATTGTAGAATACATACAACTTGAAAGTACAGTTCAATGATTGTCATTAATTTCTGGCTCATTAATAAATAAGCCTTCTTTTCGTGTATGCAAGCAAAAATTACTAATGAGCAATATGCAATTGAACCTAGAAAACTTGCTATTATCATCTTGTGGTGAAAATGGAGATATTGTGTTCGCATAAACGGTTTAAAATATGATGTTGATTTTGAAATCATATCAAAACTAATTACAACTAAGACTGTCTTAGAAAATGATAAAAATATGTCGTATGCTACATCGGCATTTTGAAACTTCATATTATAATGACCCTTTTCACGTTCTGTCGAATGTTTAAGATAGCCAAATGCGTAACATGGAAAAACCATCAATGTAACGAATACAACACACAACATGGTTCGACGGTTGTAAAAACCCCATCTGTGGATTCTCCTATAAGACGATGAAAGTAATGGTGTATATTCACTTCCAGAATTTGTCCTTTCCACACTGACTTCGTGTACATGACTTTCGTTGGATGGCCAAAGTTCAGCTATAAAAACCATAGATAGCAAAAAATATTCCATTTTAATTGGTGTAAAGTACAGCTTTATGTTCTTTACTAGGTCATCAGAGTCACATTGGGTATGTTTACCAATCGTACAATTCAGTTCTAGGCTTTCAATGGCTGTTTTTCTGTATATTCCAGCAAAATAGTGTGCCCACTGGGAAATATTAGCCAAGATTATTAACAACAAACTATAGTAATTTTTCCAGGAACTAATGAAGCGAAAAGAAGTAAATGTTTGTAAAAAACATGACTGCACTAAACAGAAGATGATCTGAATGGTGTTAAAACTGACGTATACTATTTCATAACTGTCATAATATGTGACATTGGTGTTCATACAACCTATCATTTTGAATTCTTCAAACTTTTGCTTTTTACATTGAACAGTGCGAACGATCTTCGTTAGTGAAAAGAAAATGGAACCAATTGTAAAAAACCACAAAAACATGTTCTTAACGTTTGATGTTGATTTCATCTTTTCTTTAATTTGAGACAGCCTGCGTCTATACATCAGCAAATGTTTAATACAAACAAAAATTGCTAGAAAAATCACAATGCCAAGATATGAGTGAATTATGATATATTTAGTTGTCTTGTCTACATGAGGGCCAACAAATTCAATTCCAATCATAGAGAGTATGACAATCACAAACACGCTTGAAACAAGTATAAGCCCGCTGATACTGCCATCGTTAGGTCGAATATTATCAATACTATTGTGGTTTTTAGAAGGTTCTCCTGCTGTAAATGGTAGAACTACAGCAGCATTAAATAGTTTTGCTAAGGCTTCCATTGCTGAAATAAAAAGATTAAAGTGAACGAAGAACTTATACCTGTGTAATATTTGTAAGACTTTAAAAAACGTTCAAATTACAACCTTCTTATAAAAATTGGTATTTCCTATTGTATATTGGTTGATATATTACATACTCGGAGTTCACTATTTTTGTGATTTTACTTTTATATCTCTTGCCCCTCTTGCAGTAGTACAACGGTCAACGATTAAATCATATCCTAAAATCAAGACAAAATATTATAGATCAAATAATATAGAAATAGTACGTGTTTGTTTTTCTCTTCATTATTTTTAAAGTAAATGCTCATTTGTCTTGTTTGTTTATATCGCTAAAATCTTTATATTTTAGAGATACTATTTTATTGGTAATTTTGTAAAATATCGACCATTTTTTCTTAAAATATCCTGTACTAAGTCAGAACTATGACAATTATTATCAAATAGTTCGTTTCTATGTTTGTTGCATTGACGTTTGTTTTTCTTGCACTTCAGTGTTTCTGTTGGTTCCTCTAATAGTTGATTTATTTTCTTCGGTTTTAGTTTGTTATCCGGATTTGATTTCTATCAAACGATTATACTATTGCTGTCTTTTTACCTGATTGTAGCAGTAAGATGCATGCATACCAGAAGCATTTACCTGTCGACGCACTCAGTCACTCTCTGTTTGGAAGACGCGCGAATCCCTGAGGATTTTCTTTTTTACCTTGATGTGTGTTCTTTATCGATTTAGGAAGTTTATACATTTGTAAACTGTTGCCTGAATTTCTTTAAATTAATGCATTTTGTACAATGTCTTGTACTGCAGATAATGAAATACGTTTCTTTGACTTGCATTGTTTAAATAATTTTTCTTTTTCAAAACTAAAGAGCATTTTTTTTTAATTTCTGATAGACTTAAGATTTACGATTAAATTTATTTGAAACCTGCATTTGAAACTGAATGTTGAGCAGAAAAAAAATCTGATAATATTTGTATGGATAGATTTTTGTTTGCGCTACGTTAAATAGTATCAATTGAATGCATGTTCGGGGCAAGAACAAATTACATAGACAATAACTGTCGAGTGTCTTAAAATATCAGCTTTATTTGTACGAGGATAAGAAACATGTGTTATGCGAGCTTTAGCGAGCTATTACTCCTGTTTTGAGCCGAGTACAAATACAGCTTATATTTAAAGATTCTAAACAGTTATTGTCTTTATCCTGCAATTAATTCTGTATATTTTTTGTGCTTTGAAAGACACCAAAATTTACATTTTGTGCATTTATTTTCGATTTAAAATCCCTTGAAGCCCGCGTAGTAATATTAAAATCACACATTCAGCTGAAGACGGGTTTGCAAAAAAAGAATCTCAAATAGTCAACAATAATACATCGCTCAAAGTGAATAATTATCTATTTTAACATAACAATTCATTTGAACAGTAAAAACAAATAACAAAACATTGTCCAATTTGAAACTGAACTTGACATTCACTTAACATGCATGCTGAAACTGGCATGGTTGATTTTGTTACACATGTAAACCTTTAAGTTTTAAAATCGATGATTGTCGTCGTAGAAAATACTGATGTTCTTATTGCTCAAAAGAAATGTTTGAAAACAAACAGAACGTATTAATGTAATCGTAAATTCGTATAAGGTCAAACAATACGTCATTGGAATGCGACTGTATTACACATTCTGAAGTCACGCAGGTTCATAAAAACTCGTCAAACGTAGTCCGGCAGTGGACGGAGCTTTTCAGCGATATCTATATAGTATGCAGATACAGCATAGCGATATCATCTCTAGGGCTGTATTTGTATAGAAAGACACCCAATTGCAGGATAAAAGTAAAATAAATGAAATGGTTTTGCCGGTTTGATAGACGACATTTAGAAATGTTGGACTTTGTATGAACTATTGTATGACAAAGACCCGTCTGAATTTACAGTTCCTTTTTAACCTTTTAATACAACGTCTCTTAACTGGTAAAGAGTCCATACAAGGATACAATCTGTTTCATGGAACGTGTGTAAAGGAATACTGCTATCTATCTTTGAATATTCTTGAGATGTTTTAAATCTGCTTTATTCGTACAAAAGAAAAACTAGGAAACATATTGTGTTTTCTCCTGAAATTCCTTGTTAACCTGTCTGAAATTCATGTTTGACATGAATCATAGTTATTCTGGCAAAAAAAATGAATTTGTTACTACCATGATAAATTAGATTGACTGGAAATTATACGGATTTGAAATGCATTTTTCTAACAATCCTTTACATACATAACTTCTATGTTTTATAGAAGTAAATCATTATCCTTATTGGTTACAGTATGTTAATATTCACGTTTTTAATTTGAAGATAGCATTCTAAACAAGGTTTTTCATTATTATTTTTTTTTGTCAAGCTTAAAATATTTCAAAATAACCAACGAAAACTAAAATAATGCAAATTAAAAAAAAAGTATAGTTACGTTTTCTCATAATCAATACAAGTAATGTTCAAAACGAATATTGTGTCTCCTCGGCACCTGTTATATATGCTCTGATATCTTCCTTGTAAGCTAAACTTAGTACTTTGGAAAGTTCATACATGCAAATCAGTTACCGCATATAAAATATATCAAAATGATACCTATTACAACTTTAAACAATTGGGAAAATTAATGTGAAAATAAATTACCTTCGTTTCTAGAAACATGACTACCCTGATGATGTTGCAACCTTTCGAGGTCATAGTCCTGCCTTTCTTGTCACGTTTTTGTTGTATTTTATTTCTAAAAAACGAATAGTTAAAATGAATATGTGCATAATCCATGTCATTAGCCTGTGTCAAGTCAGTCACAGTGTTACAAGGTGTATTGTGTTCTGTTTATTTAAACAAATTTTGTCATTTAAACCGGTAGTTGATAGTCTGTCAACTTATTCAATGGTTTCATAGACGCTGTGCTATGTAGCATTAGACATAATGTAAAAACATTTGGCTGTTGCGGATTCTCTATTTGGACAATTAGCTATTTTAAGTTTCTTTTCTGTTAAACTTGAGAGAAAGTTTATGATTTAAAACAGCGACAGTTTATTGAACCATAAAACTATTTTTTGACTCTTCACATTTTACATAATCCACTTCGCGGATTATTCAATGTGAAGAGTCAAAAATTAGTTTTATGGTTCAATAAATTCAAAATAGATAATAGCCATTCATTAAATGGTAAAAATGGTAGATTTATCGTTTGAATTGTTTTACATTTGTCATTGCAGTGCCTTTTATAACTGAACTTTCGGCATGGGTTTTCCTCATTATTCAAGACCAAATGGTGACCTATGGTTGTTAATTTCTATGTCATTTGGTCTCTAATGGAGAGTGGTCTCATTGATAACCATACCATATCTTCTTATTTTTATGATAATATATGCGAGTACCATCTGCCTATGAGGCAGCCCTTCGTAACATAAGTCATATGGAACGGCTTTCTTTTAATTATATATTGTTAAGGAAACTATTAAACCTATGACTTTACAGTGTATGCAAATTGTGGATCCTGAAATACCAGTTTGTTGTATCAGTCATATCTTTCTTGCGTAGGATGAATAATAAAGGAATAAATCACTATTGTTCTTTTATTTGTCTTTATTCATATTACTTTCACTGTTTGGTCTGTTTTTTGTGATATCCATTTGATGTGGCTCGGTACTTATGCATCCCGTCAATGTGTTATTTGTATTATCTTTCAGTTTTTGCAAGTATGCTTTACCCGTGTGACTCTTTTGTTCTTTGATACATATGACGTTGCTCTGTACTTTAAGGGGGCTCGCGGGTCTAAATCATTTTTTTAAATTTAATATAGCATTTCGCTATATTTTCTATAAAAGAACTTTATCTTATACTTTATAGAAAAATGAAATAAAAAATGAGGTCACCGTTCATTTACGCTCACAATCTGCCTTCAAAAGAAGCATACATTTTTGTTAAATGTCTTTTTTTTCGGTTGAACTAATTGGCGAAATAGCGGTAATATCGGGAAAAAAAGAACTAAATTACAGAAATCGCTTATATTTTACAATTATTTAGTTTATGTACAGCTTATTCGAAAACAACAATAAAAAATTAAAGGTCACGGATGAGTTAAAAAAAATCAATTTTAATGCCAAAAAATGGCATTTTTGCACCAAAGGGAGATAATTTGGAGCTTATTCAATGATATCTACAATTTAAAAGTCACCTGGGGCCAGCACAAATTGATTTTTTGGAATGATTTTTGTACCATATGATAAAGTAACAACTACTATAGATAATAAATAAAATTTGTAATGAAAATTATTTTTTTCTGAAAATCTTATACCCGCGAACCTCCTTGAAACATCCGGCCATTGTGTTATTGTTCTGTTATTTTCGCGTACTTTGAACGACAAAACTATTTTAAATCTACCTGAGTGACTTTACATTCTGACGTCAAACACGCGATTCTACACCAGAGTTGATGTTAGCCATTCGGTCACTCGGGACTTGAAAAATTTCAATCCTTTATGGTTTGATTTAACATACAGAAATAAAATACAGATGTAAGTAAGCAATAAAAGTTGTTGTCAAGTTTGATTTATGTTTTTTGTGCTTCTTTGTTAAATGTCTGTTTTGTTCACGTATCGTTGTCAATATTATGGAATTTTGAGCGACTGTCACAGAAGTGAGAGGTTTAGCGCTATAAAAACTGGTTTAATCCACCATTTCCTACATAAGAAAATGCCTGTACCAAGTCAGCAATATGACAGCTGTTGTCTATTCGTTTGATGCAGTTTAATATTTTGCTTTTGCCGTTTGATAAGGGAATTTCCGTTTTGAATTCTCATCGGAGTTCAGTATTTCTGAGATTTTACTTTTCACGGTTACAACCAAAAACTGAGTAAATTGCATAAACTCCAAAAGCTGCCAGGCCGTGCACGTCTCCTATGTTGAATTACTGTTCATTTTGTTGGTCATAACTAGTAAAAATTCGGTGATAGTTTACACTCTTATATCGAACATAAATGAGGAAAGAAGGACGGGATCATGGATGCTACAAATGAAAATATCTTTAGTCATATGTCACACAGACTTTACGGCCAAGCAAGTCATGGCGACTTTAATAAAACTCTTAGTATTTACTACTTCTATTTATAAATCTTAATTCAGTGGCTGATATTGAAATCATTCCCTTCGTCTGTTGGCCTTTTTTGTGTTTCTTTGGTACATATGACGTGGCCCTGTACTTATACATCCCGTTATTTGTTTGTGCTATTGTTAATATTTTGCTATTGTGCCTTGTCTATATGCCTTTTTGTGCTTCTTTGTGACATAATTGTTTGTTTTTTTTTATAGTGAATAAGATTATAACAAATGTTGACTGCTATACCCCTATTTTTGACATGTTTAACTGATATGTCCACAAATAGTTTTCAATATAATGTATTTGATGCGACTGTCATACAAATGAGTGGTTTAGCTAGCTATAAAACCAGCTTTAATCTACCATTTTCTACACAAGAAAATGCCTTACCAAGTCAGAAATATAACAATTGATAGCCACTCGATTGACGTGTTTGAGCCTTTGATTTTGCCATTTGATAGAGACTTTCCGTTTTGAATTTTCTTCGGAGTTCAGTATTTTAGCGACTTTATTTTTTTCAAAGGAAGTTTAATTATCAAATGCTTACTATGTTATTGAAACAGTTCACTTCATCTTAACAGAGTCTGAAATATACTAAAAACCTTCGGGTAATTTTTTGTATTGCACCAGATGCGCATTTCGACATATAATGATTTTTCAGTGATGCTCGAGGCCAAAATATTTGAAAATTCCAAAACTAATACAAGCATTGACGAGCTGATAAAACCTGAAACGATAAAAAAAAAAAATATGTAGCAAAATCGTGACAATATAAGATAACATTTTTTATTCAAAGTGTTGATCACACCTTTAAACGTAGATCAAACCTCCAAACATCTAAGATAACAGGTGTAAAATTGTGTACGCTTTCTGCACTTTTCGTCTACGAAAGACTCAAAAGACTCATCAGAGACGCTCGAATGAAAAAAATGTTAAATAAAGTACCAAGTTGAAGATCATTGAGTATAATAAAAAAAAATCGAAACGGTTGGCCAAATACAGTTTTTAAGGTAATTTATTACGGAGGTAAAATAACAAGATACGCTATGAAACAAATGTTTTATGGATTCTATTAATTTCCACAGAATTTCCAGAATATCATGGACGACATTCTATACTACATAGTTAATGAATTTCAAAATGACATCCCATTGTCCGCGGCTTGTGACATCAAAATGTACAATGTTAAAATCTATATCACATACACAGTCTTCCTAAAATAAAAGACAATTATTGCTTCTTTGTAGCGGTGTCTGTAGGAAACTGCAGTTGCATTGTCGACTTTAACTTGATACAGATCAATATTGACCAAAAGAAGACTGTTTCAAGGCTATAATAACACTTTAATATATATGTGGGAAAAGTATAACAAAGCACGAAACACTGCACAGTTTCTGGGTGCTTATGTGTGTCTGTTTGTTTTGTTCACACATTGCTGTCATTATAATAGAATTTCATTGCAACAGTCATACAGTTATATGTTTAGCTAGCTAAAAAAAAGCAAACAGGGAAATCCACCATTTTCTACAGAAGGAAATGCCTGTTACCAGTCAGGAATATGACAGTTGTTAACCGGGCGTTTGATGAGTTTGAGCTTTTGCTTTGCCTTTTGTTAAGAAACTTTCCGTTTTTGAATTTCCCTTGGAGTTCGGTATTTTTGTTATTTTTACTTTTCCCCAAAAAGCATTTAACCACGTGGATGCGTTTTTATACACCTTGCACAGCCATACACAGACCCTACTTTCACAAGGGTTTTAGTGCCAGTCGGTAAAGACTAAGTTGATCAGATTTAAAGATTTAAAAACCTTCACCCTTGGGAATTTGAAAAAAAAGTACAGTTAACAGGTATTTCTAAAAGGCCGAGTTCACTTGTAACTCTCGAGTTAACTTTACTTACTCGGGTTTCAACAATACGATTTTACTTGAACCACTTGAGTTAACCCTCATACTCTGGTTCCAACCCTCACCAAGCCAGGGTTAAACTCGAGAAACTCTTGAATGACGTCAAACCAATGAGAATTTTTTTTTTATGCTTGGTCAGGGCCTTACCCTAGAGTTACTTAGAGTTGTTCCGAAAAGCAACTCGAGTGCGTTCACTTGATACTCTTCAAAATCTGAGGTGGACTTGAGAGTTTCAAGTCAACTCGGCCAGAGTTGTTCCGAATATCAACTCCAGTGCGTTCACGTGATAATCTATCAACTCTGAAGTCGATTGCAGAGTTTTAAGTGAATTCGGCCATAGAGATTTATGAGTCAGGCAGACATTTACAACAACAAACCGCCAACTTCTTCTACGACAGCCACATTATCAATGCTTTTCGAAACTCTAGATAATACCATACAACTGTACCAAGCAACGTGCATAATATATAAATGATTCTTCTACGTGCAGTTAAGTCCCTTTGAAAATATTTTCAGAAAGCTTATTAAAAATTAGATTTTTTAATTACATGGCTTTCTAAGACTGACTTAACAATTTAAACAAGCCGTTACACGACCACTTAATAAATTCTTAAGTTGGGAGTCTTTCTCCTATTTCATATAATTATCTAAATTACGGAGCTATTAAAGGTGCATTGTTATACAAAAATCAACTATTTTAAAAGCATTCGAATAATCTAATTGAACAATAAATTTAAACAAGTGCGTCTATTCTTTGTCACGACACAATTGTGTTTGTACCACTTTTTGCCGAAAATCAATGAAAGATATTGACAATGTGCTTATTGACCTGAAGAAAAAAAAACCTGTATATAACGCATTATTTTATTAATGATTAATGAACAGATATTTAAAGTCAAACAGACGAACTCAATAAACCGGGTATAGTATACGTTAGCAACACAGGTGAATCATTATTGTTGACATCCGCCATATTTGATTTTAAATGTCAATTGTCATCAACTTGAGTTTGTATTCTATCTAAATGATGAATATAGCTGTCTTATTTCCGTTTAACAAATGAGGATCAGATAAATAATTCTACACAATGTGTCGCTGGGGCTGTTCTTTGACTAACACGGTAAGCCTTTGTTTATTGTTTTACGGTCTAGTTCACTTAACAAAATCTGTAATCGGCTTTACAACAGTAACAAAACAAAGCCATATTCTGTTTTTTAAAGATTACAATAAAAGCTGTCCACACTTCGGAATTGAATCGGAGCATAGACAAATAATTAAACCTGGCTGAGCGAATAAAACCTTTGTAATGCTTTCCAGCATCTAATGGATAAAAGCTATATGCATTTTGCGTTTAAGAAAGATATATTTTTGTTTCTGTATCTGTCTGTATTTCACACTTCTGTATATGGATGGGTACGTCACAGGTTCCTTTCGGCTATTGCGTGACGGGTTGGTCTGCGCACAAGTAAGTCGCGCTTGCTGAGGAGTGATGATTTAAACTCCTCGGTTGCAGTGACGCACACCTCCGAGTCCTCCATGTGGTTCCAATCTACTGCAGTGTCCACAAACAGAGTTTTTGAACTGGTCGGTCTCACTGTTTAAAGACTCTTTAAAACTATGACCGCTCGTTTGTTGTTACGGACTTGTTGGTCTACAATGTTCTTAGAGATAAAATTAATAAAGGCTGCTTTTTGTTATGGTCTGTGAAATGTAATAAGGTCGTCCGGAGGGATCGCTGGTATATCTTCCCCTCAACCACTTTGAAACAGAAAATCATTCGGTGCTGTTGGCGTCTTGATTGTAGTGACGGAAGCTGAAGTTCTGATAGAATTTTTGTCATACATCCTTCATCTTTTGATTTGTAGTCTTTTAGTGCTAAACCTATCCCCTCTGTTTTGTATGGATTCCAATCGATGTCTTCTTGATATTTGAAAAGGACAGAGTTCCATGTAACATCACACGGAATAAACTGTAAGGTGTCGTTATGTGGGGTGTGCAGAACTCTCGCTCGTTTGTTCTTTCTGAAATGCAAATATTTGCATTTCTACGTACTGCCTATTATTGTTTCCGTCCTCGTAATTTGCTATCTGATGGATAGTTCTGTCATTAAAATAAATTGACATATCTTACCACATATCAGTATTTTAATATAAAACATTTAAGAAACTCATTTCATCTCCATTGACAGAAGATTAAAGTTTGAGTAATACATTAATTTATCTTTTTATTAGTACTTTCTTGGGGTTATCAAAATCGTTGCATTTGTAAACTTTACAGATTCGTTATAAAAGATTCATAAGTTGTCGAAAACACACTGACAATGCTATGGAAAAAGAAAGGAAAACGAGCGAAAACAAACAATAGCAAACAAGACGCAAAATAGAAAACTGAAAATGAGCAACACGAACCTCAACAAAACGGGAAAGGGGTGGGGTGATTATAGTTTCAGATACCAAGATCCTGCTCCACATGCGCCACCTGTCGTGTTACTCATATAAAATATGTAACAATCTATCTCTGAGACTTATTCCATTTCAGACCTATATGTGTAAATGGTGTGGTACACGCTACTGTAAAGAATGTTTAAAGGGAGAGTTTCAAGGAGAAATGAAAGAGGCAACAAAATGCAGAATTTGCAATCAGGTGACTTTCTAGCATATCCTCTTTCTTAAATGTGTTTTAAGATTGTATTTGTTTATTTCTATATAATAAACGGTTTATATTATGCATCATGTTCTAGTCTTCACCTTAACAGTGACTGAACAAACTGAATAATTCAGTGTAATTTCCACTTATAATCTTATTATTTTTTTATAAAACAAACCCTATATAAGGAGTAATTTTATTTGTACTCCTCGTTTTGTATTTTCCATATAGGTCGATTAGAGTTGTCTCTCTTGGCTTATTAAAAAAAAAAACACAAGTTGAACACAGCCTTTAACAGATATTTTACTTTAAAACAGAAAAAAAGACTTATTTTTATCTCACTTTTTGTAAGGAAGGTTTTTTTTAAGGAAATTTTTTTTTTCTTCAAATAATTGCCTTCTTAAGTAAAAATTTGAATTATTGTAGTGTTGTAATGTTGAGACGTGTAATATTACATTTATATCATTAATATAAATACAAATGTAAAACAAATGATGAAATTTTCAGACAAGATGCCAAGGTCAGAGGATAGAGTATGTCCCACGAACAAATAAACCTGACGAAGAAGACGGGAAAAATAAACGTGGGGCTCCATCGAGAGCAAGGAGTGCAAAATCTGCAAAAAGTGTAAAGGGCAAGAAAGGAAGTGCAAAGAAGAAGAAAAAGAAATAAAACTTTGTAAATTATTATTTATAGGTGCCGCTGCAATTAACCCATATTTGTTATAGACCTGCAAGTTTCGAAGAAGTGTTAAAGATTGACCATGATATTTGTATTTAAATCTGCATTATTAGTGCCTTGTTACAATAAATATAAAACAATAAGTGTTCTTTTTTAATATGATATATAGACTCATTCAAGTTACTGCCATAGTATTAGTTCCTAATCTAACAACTCAAGTCTGTGTCCACACTTGCACGTATCATGAAAAATTATAGTAAAACGAAAACCTCCTGATCGTTGATCGTTCCAGTATTGACTATCAGCATTGTGGATTAAGCAACCAACACTCTCTCATTTAGTAGCTAGTTTCAAAAAATTTTAGAATAGGAGGAAATAAATCTACCTTTCCTACTGAACAAATATTAGAAAATAAGATTGAGAATGGAAATGGGGAATGTGTCAAAGAGACAACAACCCAACCACAGAACAGACAACAACAGAAGGTCACCAATAGGTCTTCAATGCAGCGAGAAATTTCCGCACCCGGAGGCGTCCTCTAGCTGGCCCCTAAACAAATATATATACTAGTTCAGTGATAATGGACGTCATACTATACTCTAAATTATACACAAGAAACTAAAAGTAAAAATAATACAAGACTAACAAAGGCCAGAGGCTCCTGACTTGGGACAGGCGCAAAAATGCGCCGGGGTTAAACATGTTTATGATATCTCAACCCCCTCCCCCCCCCCTTTACCTCTAGCCAGTGTAGAAAAGTAAACGCATAACAATACGCATATGTCCGAAATCAATGGTGTGTTAAAAATACCTCTGACAGATTATGCAAAAAATATAGATGTTCCACTATGAAAAAAGAAGTTACTGATTTGGCAAAGTGTTAACCAGGTTAATCGGTGCTTTGTTTCATCTTTTGTAGTGTATTTTTTTAATATTTTTTTTGTAATTCGTACTGTTCTGGTGAGTTTTACGGTTTGTTCTTTTTTGTGCTTTTCTACTATAGGACTGTTCTAGTTTAATAAGGGATATGAGCACTCGCAAACACTTGTAACATCAACACATTTGGTGTGTGCCTGTCCCGTAGACAGTGTGTAAATCAGTGGTTTTCTCTGGCCGGTGCTGAGTGTCATATGCTATTTCATTTATTGTTTTATCATTTCTCGGGTCGTTGTTTTTTTCGTTTGACTTGTTTTTACATTTGATTTTGTCATAATAATATGAAATTGCTATACAAAACGGGTTGTGTTCATTGTTAACGGCCATACGGTGAACTTTTAAAATCAGAAAGTTGTTCAGACCTACTGGAAATTGAATAATTAATAAGACTATAATTAGGATAAGTTATTTTTAACAACATGGCAGTGGTTTTCGTATTTAATATTTTTTTATTTATTTGCATAATGTGCTCCTGGAGTGTAGGCAGATCATGTAGCACCCTTCGTGATGCTCATGAGAAGTACAAATTCATCGATAAAGCAGAACGTATTTTAGTTAACGTGTACTGCTAGCTTCTTTTCATTCTTCCAGATAGCGTCTGTAAGTAGCATCATATGATCACGGGATTTTTGTTTGATTGCACTGGCTATTTTACAATGCATGATATGTGCATTCTGTCGATACGAACACCGCTGCATAGAAAAAACGTTTTTATTGCTGCATTGAAGTTATTAATTTCGAAACTCATTTGGCACAGCCATCAATGTGGTCGTTGGTTTTCTAATTGCCATTATACAAATCCTCAAAATT
>CM034353.1:93755750-93788158 GCA_019925275.1 Mytilus edulis
AGCGACAGTTTATCGATGTTCAAAGACAACCCAAGTTACCAAAAACACGAAGGGAATCACGTGAACAAAAAGTTTTTACTTCGCATGTTAAAACCAAAGGATTCAACTAATAAAACAGAAATTATTCACCTTTTCACTTCGGGATACTTGAGTTAACTCCGGTTAAGAATGGTGTTCGATTCAATAAGTCTTAAATTTATATAAAATGTATGTGAACTATTAATCGTCTTTTCGTCTTTTTGTAAAAACAGTCGTGTATTTCATAACACAAAGACCATGTCATATTTAAATTGGATAAATCCTAATTTTTTTAGGAGCATGTCTACTTTTGTTTATATTGGGTTTCACAAAATAGAAACGAGGACTTCTTCTTGAAATTTGATCTTATCACACGACAGTGATAAATAAAAATGTTGTAATTTTACACGTTTATTTGACTTATATTAGTGAGCACCATCAAGAAAGATGACATAAATTGAAATAATACAATAAAATGTGTGCGAGATTGAGGTAATACTTTGAATGGCATTTGTTAACACAATGGCATGCATTGTTCAATTTGACATATCCAAATTTATCACAAAAAGTGCACATATAACATATATAAGACTGGAAACTTTTATCCGTTATTACCATAATGAAACCAACATCCTCTTCGTTGAAATGATAAATAAATCATATGAAAGATTAAAATAGTTACACAAAAAATGCAAAGAACAATAAACAGCACCAATCACACACGATATACCTCTGAGAAAGAAGCATACAAACAAAGATGAACAACATAAAGAAAAAAATCATTTGACTAGATACATACATCAAATTAAGTGTGGTTTGTCCAGTTTTACGTACGCACGAAACCTGGTCCGAGACCACAATTGTCGTCCCTTGATTTTCGTTGTTCACAAATATAGTCCCTAGTGTTGACAGTGGGTTACTTGCCATTAATTTTTATAACCCTTCCAAATTTATTTCTCCATGTTTAATGCCTCAAATTGCAAGTAGAGGGGTGAAATTACACTGTAAAAAAATTTGGGTCCAGAATTTTAAAGGAAAGTAGTGATTTGGTCCAGGTGAAGGTTGAAAAATAGTACTTCGGAAGCTGTCAAAAGATTTCAAGACGCCCTAAAGATAAAATTGTCCATATTTTGAGTTAGAGACGATGAAGTTTTCTATAATTTTGATATAATTTGTCCCAAAAGTAGTACAACACACTGTAAAAGTTTCTTTGAAAAAGCGCAGGTGGGATTTTTTTTATTTTCATTTATGTTCTAAAAGAAATGCACTACGAAATAATTTGTGTTCTCGGACCACCTTCCTTTTAACTTAAGAGTTGCACATATTTTTGCTGCGATCGTAGGCTTATTTTATTGAATTACATGTTTACTACAACCATTGATTTCACCTATCAGTCTTTGTTAAATTCGCACTTTTCAAAAAATTTAGTAGAATCTTATTTTGACCATTTAGGCTATTTTTTAAATCCACAATTATTTTAGTGAATGGTAAAATCATCTTCTGGTATGTAAAACAAATTAGACTTATCACAAGGTTTGCACTTGTATGAGCAACACGACGTGTGCAACATGTGAAGCAGAATTTGCTTACTCCTGTGGAGCACATGAGACCCCCCTGGTATTTGTCAGGATTTTTCTGTTGGTCAGTCTAACGTTTCTATATTGTGTTTTGTATACTGTTGTTTGTACTTTGGTCTTTTTCTTCTCTTTTTTTTGCAATAGCATTTTCAGTTTATTTTCACACTTGAGTTTCATTTGCCTCTCTTTTACATTATTTCTCAGATAATAACACATAATATATTTTTACTTATTTGAAATCAGGACACTTTCCTAAAAAATATTAACATAAAATTAACGATAAATACAGATCCAAAATAAGAATGTAGTCAACTAGATACCACTCAGGTGTGAACGTTTTGTTATCCATTCGTTTGGTTGTGCCTTTTGATGACGGACGTTCCGTTTTAAATTTTCCTCAGAGTACAATATTTTCGTCATTTTACTTTTTTTTTGTAGAAGCAAAACAATAAATTAATACAATATTGTTTCATAAAACATCCATTTAACCTCCCCCATCAGGTAACTCCTTCTGTTGAATCAGACCTGGAAATTAACAACAAATATTAAATAAATGACACAATGCTAGATTGGAGAGTTTTTCTTATAATCATAAATTCAAATTTGATCTCACTATAGCTATTATACACAGTGTAGCATATGGCCTTCTTGGAATAAATTTGAAATGAAATATAGAAAACATCTGGTAGGGACACCGCTATATATTCATTGCTGCGATAGTGTGTCAAACATAATAACCCTAACCAAACAATCACTATCCACACTGATATGTGTCCACACTTGTTTCAATAACAAACAATTAATAACATTTGTTATAATTTCAAAAGAATGATAACACATATGATTATAAGAACATATATGTAATACGAATGTTCATTTACCGATTCAATAAACGCCATCTTGTTCTTTTAATTAACAAGTGCAGCACTTCCTTATTATAAATAAATGTGATCTTGATACATGTTGTTATTTGGGAGTTTGCCTAAAAATTTCATAAAATGAAATGAAAGATTTAAATCTGAAAAACACAAAGAATGGGAACAAACATATTAGAATATAAAAGTCAACAAAAAATTAAATGAAATAATGATGAAAATTATAAGTATTTACATTCCCTGCGGTATACACACAATTAAAATCCATAAAAATTTGCATTAAAGGATTTATTCACTTAACTAAGAGAAAATATAAGGTAGTATTTAACGAGTAAAACACAGAGAAAAAATAAATAAAACTGTCTCTTAAATAAAATCTTTAAAACTAAAAATTTAAATAAAATGAAAATAAAAAGGCCATATCACTTAAACTTTTAGAATAATAAATAAATATCACATGTCTTACACATCACAGTATGCCAGTCTGAAAATATGTGTCTTTAAACCTTCTTTAAAACGAAGAAGCGATTGTGAACTAACTAATTTAATTGTGAAGCGATTAAAACTGGGGGTGATCTCAGGTGCTCCGGAAAGGGTAAGCAGATCCTCCTCCACATGTGGCACCCGTCGTGTTACTTGTGATATCAAATCCGGTAAATAGTCTAATTCGGTAGGTCACAATCAGGAAAGAGAAAGGGATTGCAGTAACGACGTAAGGAACATATCCGATATCATTTGTGAAATGGTTATTCAGTAACGGTCAACCAACACGTGATGGCGTCCGTAAAATTTACGAAGGGATGATTTCAACTTCACCATTTGGAACTCTTGGTTTAATAGCTTCCTTGTGAGCAGCAACCCTCTATCAAGAAAATCATGATAGGAAATGCAAGCACGGGAATATCGTATCAATTGGGAGATATATACCCCGTATGCAGGTGCTGCTTGAATGTTGCTACTAAGAAATGGAAAGTTCACAATTGGAAAGCTGAAATCATCTCTTTTGTCGTAAAGTTTTGTTTTCAACCGACCCTCATTGTCAATTTCTAGATGCAAATCAAGATATGAGGCCGACGTAACTGTATCTGTAGTATCCTTTATCTATAATTCGATGGGATAGATGCGTTCAACATAGTCACCAAATTTTGAATTAAATTTGTACACGTTTTGCAGAATCAAGACAATAGGTTAATACAAGAATATTTTTTATAATATATTAGTATACCTCGACTATTAAGTAGCTTCATCTTCCCAATCATACTTGAAAATTAACTATGAATATAAATTAAATGACACAATGCTAATTTGGAGCGTTTGATAATAATCTGAAATTCAAATTTGATTTCACTATAGCTTTTGGACACAGTTTAACATAGAACCTTCTGGAAAATTTAAATAATAGAAAACATCTGGTAGGGGCATCGCTATATATAAATTACTGGGAAGTGTGTCAAACATACAAACCCAACTAAACAATCATTATCCACACTGATATGTGTCCACACTAGTTTCAATAACAAACAACAATTATTAAAAATAAAAAACCGGATTTGTTATAACATAAGCAACACTACGGGTGCCACATTTGGAGCAGGATCTGCTTACCCTTTCCGGAGCACCTGAGATCACCCCCAGTTTTTGGTGGGGTTCGTGTTGCTTATTCTTTAGTTTTCTATGTTGTGTCATGTGTACTATTAATTGCTAGTTTGTCTTTTACATTTTTACCCATGGTGTTGTAAGTTTATTTTCGATTTTATTACTTTGACTGTCCCTCTGGTATCTTTCGTCCCTCTTTTACACTGTTATACATCTGATCAGTTTCTAGTTGATTACATTCTTAATTTGGATCTGTATTTATGTTAGTTTTTTGTTAATAGTTTTAAGAAAGTGTCCTGATTTAAGATTAATAATACATTATGGGTTATTATTTTGGAAATAATGTAAAAGAGTGGCGAAAGCTACGAAGGGGACATTTAAACTCAAGTGTGAAAATGAACTGAAAATGAAAAAAAATAATTTTTTTATTATAAACAATAGTATACAAAACACAATATAAAAAACTTAAGACTGAACGACAAAAGAATCCTGACCAATAGCAGGGTGGATCTCATGTGCTCCGGAAAGTTACGCAGATTCTGCTCCACATATGACACACGTCGTGTTGCTTATGCAAGTGCAAACCTTTTCAGTAGTCTGATTCGGTAGGTCCTATTTGAGAAAAAAGATGACGGGATTTTGGTTATAATTGAAACAAATCGCATGTTAATCAGATATTCCATAACGGTTAACAAACTGGTGATGGCGTCAGAAAATTGTTAATGAATGATTTCAGATTCACCACTTGTAACTCTTGGTGTTAAAGCTCCCTTTTGAGCAGCAACCCCTATCGAAAGATTTATTAATAAGAAATTTATGCCCTAGAAAACCGTATCAACTGATAGTTATATATGCAGGTGCTGCTAGAATGCTGCTACATAGAAATAGGAAGCTGCAATCATCTCTTTTGTCTTGTTAGCAACCTATCCTTATTGTCAATTTTATATGTGAAAGTCAAGATGTGAAGCAGATTGCCGATTGGTTTTTGAAAAAAAGATGTCTTTCAAACAAATATATTCTCTTTCAACCATCTTGATAATGTCCGTTTTTTTATACGATCATCAAATTTTTGACGGGACGTATTATGGTATACAAATGTCGTCGGTCCGTCAGTCTGTCCGTCTGTCTGTCTGGCGTAAACATGTCGCATCGTAACTTGAGAACGACTTATCCAGATTTCATGAAATTTAACATTGTTGTTTCTTATGATAGTCAAACGATCTGTATACTATTCGGTGAAAATAAGATTTAAACTTTTCGAGTTACGGGACTTTGTTACTAAAACTGTGTATGTTTTTTCCACATGTCGCGCCGTATCTCAAAAACAATTTATAATCATTGCTTTAAACTTTACAAACTTCTTAGTTATATTAACTTTAAGATCTGTATACTTTTTGGTGATGATTCAAACTTTTATTTTTGAGTTATTGAGTATTTTTTAAAAAGGGGGAGGTTTTTTTCACATGTCGCGCCGTATCTCAAAAATATTTAATGATTATTGCCTAAAATTTTGCACATTTCTGAGTTACATTAATCTTAAGATCTGTATACTTTTTGGTTTTGATTCAAAATTTTATTTTAGAGAGTTTTTTGTAAAAGAAAAGGAGGGTTTTCACATGTCGCGCCGTATGTCAGTACCTATTTATGACTTTTCCATAAAAATTCATACACAGGTCGACGGGTGTATCATGCGCTCATGACGCAGCTGTAAATTTTTGTTAGAGTTAGAGTCATTTTTACACCGAAATATTTATTCCGTCCTTAGTCAAGATTCTTGTTTCTTCGTTGGGCATTCTTTTTAATGAAACAAACAGGACCAACTCTTTCATTTTGTCTTTTGGTTTGGTATGGGGTATACTTGTGTTAGTGTACAAACAGAGAAATGTCTTAATACTTTTGAAAGACAAAATAGTCTTAGATTGTTTCGACTCCAGGGGATCTAGTATCCACTTCTGATTCCCATATTTCTTTTGTTCTCATAAACCTAATACATCACATTGGTACAGAGATAACAAATACAATAATACCTCTAGACTATGTTGTTGCACAATAACTTTGAATCCCGGCTTTGATTGCTAATAAGGTTGATGTTTATAATAAAGAAAGAGGATTCATGGAGCACGTGGAAGACCCAGTAATATAACGTTGTTTGTAAAGAAACTTATGTGCTTTAGATATCCAATACAGAAAAAAGTAAAATAAAAAAAATACCAAACCGGAAGGAAAATTCAAAACGAAAAGTTCCTTATCAAATGGCAAATTCAAAAGTCCATACATATCAACTGAATGGAAAACAACTGTCATATTTCAGAACTGATGCCGTTTAAGATCCAGTTACAAATATGATTGAACCTTCTCAGGCTTTACCATGCTTTCTTTGAAATAAATCATACCTGAAAATTTTACGAAGAACTAAGATACTTCTGGATAAAAAAATTATCCTAAATGGTCGAAATCAGATACTTACTTTGACATTACGCTTCGCTTGACTGTAAGCTTGTTGTACATATCAGTATTATTTTTATGTATACGTGTAGGTGTTATACTATCAAATCAAAGTACGTCACATCCGTTTGAAAAAAAAATCCCTTGAATTTGACAGTTGTAGTAATGCAGTAAAACATTTCTGAATCATAAACATAAATCTTGAGCACCATTATTTTTTTCATTTGTATTTCTATTTCGTGCGTTCTTAAAATTGGAAAAACCACACCACATTTGTTATATGTATCAAGTCAAATGGTTTTTACATTGTGTTGCTTTCCCTGTTTGTCTGCTTATTTCTCATAGGTACAGCAGGTTTGTGATGATTGGTGTTGTCTATTGTTATGACAATTTTTTGTGTGACTATTTTAATCTGTTATATGATGTATTAATCATTTCAACGAAGAGGATGTTGGCTTTAGTATGGTAATAGCGGATAAAAGTTTCCAGTCTAATGATATATGTTATATGCGTACTTTTTGTGATAAATTTGGATATGTCAAATTGCACAATGCATGCCTTATATTAACAAATGTCCTATCATAGTATTACCCCGATCTCGCACACATTTACAACTTTATTGTATTATTTCATTTTATGTCATCTTGCTTGATGGTGCCCCCTAATATAAAGCAAATAAACCTGAAAAATTACATTATTTGCATTTATCACTGTCGTGTAATAGGATCAAATTTCAAGAAGAAGTCCTCGTTTCTATTTTGGGAAACCCAATATAAACAAAAGGAAACATGCACCTAAAGCATCTAAGATTTACACAATTTAAATATGACATTGTCTTTGTGTTATGAAATACACGACTGTTTTTACGAAAAGACATTCAAATAACACTTTACATAAATTTAAGATTTATTAAATCTAACACCATTTTAACCGAATTTAACTCGAGTGTCCAGAAGCGGAAGGTGATCAGTTTCTGTCATGCTAGTAGCTCATGGCATGTATTAATCTATAGAGAAATCACATACAGTGAAGAAACAATCAATGAAAAGAGGACCGGGTTGTAGTTACGACAAAAAACAGACCCTTGTTCATCGTTATGCAAATATTGCATAGGATCCGTCCAAATCATAAAAGGTCCCGTTAAACTGTTAAACTGACAAAAAGGTACATTCATCTATACCAGATATGGGTTTTCTTCCAGAAGTGTCATTTAGGCAAATGTCATATTTTTAAATGATTTTTTGAAAGGGAAAACAATCTGCAGTTGTGTTGAAGATTGTTACTATGTCAAATTGAAAATTCTGTTTTTCGTTGTCCGTCAGCTGCAATTTAAAAATATCTTAAACATAAACATAACTTTTGTTGTCTTTAGTAAACAAAAATACAGATTAATGTAGAAAACTCATTGGTAGCTGATAATACTATTGACATAGATGGACGAACTCGTTGACCAATATGGTTTGTTTGTGCTTCAACTCAATACCAACATGTTTTCGCAGTATCAGATCTTTAGACACGAAATAAGTAACCTAACCTGTTTGAGACCGATACTTGATTGTGAGATTTTGGCTGATTGTTGATTCAAATTGAAGACGATGAATGCACAAGAGGAGATGCTTACTCTGTCGACACTGTTTATATTACTCATTTTGGTTTTAATACAATACCCTCCGTTTTTGTTTGTTACTTTGGGTTGTCTTTGAACATCAGTAAACTATTGCTGCCTTAAATCATAAACTTTTACTCAAGTTTAACAGACATATGAGATGCAAATACTTAATAAGAACATTGCGGCTGTTGAAGGAGAATTATTTTGTATCATTTTACCTTCAAATTATATGTATTCTACAATTCAATAGTTATTCAAAATGCTGGCGAAGTTCAGGGGATTATGTTTATCTTTTACTATCTGTTATCAACCTATGCTACTGGATTGATGACAGTATTTTGTTTACGTTGTGGCGGAGCTACAACTTGCGCTAATTGAGGTATTTCCGATCGATTGTTCAAAAGACATGGTAGATGGCGTTCAGAGACGGCTAAGGACGGTTATATTAAAGATTCTTTAAAAGATTAATTGTTTCTGAAAATTTAGGTTTATATACTGGTATTGACTTTTTATTTTCAAAGTGAATTAAGTTCTATAAGCAAGATAAAAAAAATATTTCCCGTTCTTTGTAGTTCAGCACATGGCACTGTCGTGTGGGTGTTCAATTTGAACTTTAGTTTGGTTTTTATTTAGTCCTATGTGCTTAGAGTTGGGTAGTCTATGGGCGTAGTAATTGTGGAAGAATTATAAAGTTTTATACTGGCTTTGTCATTCCCGACAAAATGTTACAGAACAAAGGAAAGCATGCATAACAAAGAAACTTAAACTGGGGTGATCTGGTCGGGGTGATCTGGCTCAGATCACCCCTGTTAGAACAAAGGAGCTGGATGTAATAGAGGAGATATGGAATCAGTCTATTATTTCAGGAGCATGTGAAAATGTGAACACGTAATTTTCGGCGCTTGGTAATTATAATGCAGTGCCGGCCTTGGTTTAATTAGAGAGGACGATATCGTCGCTTGGCTTCTAAAATGTATACGGGTTTTGGCAAATTTTACAGGACAAGCAAAAATATTTTTTATTTTTGATATTTTAACAGGAAAAATCAGAATTGACCTTCTCTGAATGGTATGGATCTTAGAAAAATATTACTTAGACCTCTGCCTTTATTGTCAGAGCCAGAAGTTGACTTACGACATTTTAATCCTTTCAGTGTGTGTCAATTTGCACATATACGATATTTTTCAGTTTTAATAAATTACATCAAATCTTTAGAGAAGTCTTTTTCAATTAAACTTTTTGGTTTGAATAAAGAAAAAAACCTTTCCTAAACATTTACAGCCGATTCCATTGAGTGTGTAGGCAAAAGGTAATATCTTTGGATAGCTTGACTGCTATCATGTACCAATATGAGAAACACAATAAAACTCACAATTTACTAAATACCAAGAACGACTCTGATGATTATTTTACCAGCGTTTTGTTGATGGATAAAAAAAACTATTTCTAGTCAAGTTTGATTTGAATTTTCCTTATGGTTTCAGAAGAGATTTTTAAAGAACAGTATAAGACGACTAACGCTGACGACGGTTGCGAGACGACTCAGACAAGTTCTAGCAATAGCTAACCTTGACCTGGTGATACAAAAATTCACATGAATAAAAATCATAAATTTTATTAATGGACATCCCAGCCGTTTTTAAACAAATTGTAAAGGACACAAAACAAAAATAAACACAAAAATAAACACAAAAATAAAACTTTTTAAGCTATCAAGGAGAGTCATATCTTTTGTAGCTTCATTGTTTTGAACCAACACAGTCTCATTTATTTTTCAGAATCACTCAAAATAAGTCAGTTATGTGGTAAACTGTCATAAAAGGGATGGAAGTCTCTTGGAATAACAGCTTTTAGTTCTTGTAGCTGTTGATATTCAGCTTTATTGATAGGCACTTGCGATAAATATAGTCTTTCAATGGTAGCATCTACACTGGGTAGACCAACTTTCGATCTTCTTGGGAGGTCCTGATATTGGTCAGAAAAATTTAACTTGTACTGAATTGACCCATCTTCTGTGTACTTTATAACTTTTATATTCGTAACAACAGGATCTCCAACCCTATTTCCTGGACGGATGGATGAGCAGTACTTCAATTCACTATAATTTCCAAAGAATTCGTGTGAGAAATATTTTACATCATAGGGTTGGTGTGGCCTTGCATCTTTAATCAGATCTATATAGTTCTGCGGGCAGTAGATTGGTTTGTTTCTAAGTTATTATTCTATAGTACTGTGGATGCTATCGCACTCCATCTGTGTGTGTCCTTTTTCTAAATATTTTTGAATGATTGTGATCTTTATTTCAAAGGCTTGGCGAAGAAGTGTATTTGATACCATTAAATTTCTGTTTTGATATGTACAGCCATCGCTGTAGATGACAAGTTCTTTCACACCCTCAAGCTTATCTATAAAATCGCTAAGGCAGGATGCAAAAGAATTTGCTGTGAGTTCTCCTTCACTTTCAGTCCAGAAAGAGCATGTTACGTGTGTTGAATCCATTTCATGAACTGTAAAGTTGTGGCACCCTAATTTAGTCTTATAATACAAGGCACTAGCATTGAGTAATGGGCATAAAAGTACCGCCTGTAGATCTAGAGTCACTACTTTAATGTTATTAGATGTATGTGCCCTAATGTTATCAAAAGCTTTTTCTGCTCTTGCCTTTTCCTTTCGATCCACATGATTTCTATATTCTTCCTCAGAAACATTGCTCATCTCAAAAGCACAACATATATCGCATTGGTCCTATTTTGTTTGAAATAATGACAAATGTTCGTCCTCAAAAATCGTTCAAAAAAACTTTGATACTTATTACATGTTTTTCTCTATTGGAACAAAAGTTGTTATATTCGCGGTATAGTTTACTAAAGCTGGTGAAAGTTGGTTCTAAGTAAATATTTGACGTACTTGCTCTGCAATAATGAGAAAGCATTTTAGGCAACAATTCAAAGAATTCTTTGGCACTTGCATTTCCATCTAGATTTAGATGATTGGATGATCTTTGATTAGGCTTTTCAGGAATACCATTTCCACTTTTCATCAACCAGTCGTAGAGTGTCCGTTCTCCTATGGCTAGAGTAGACAAAAAAAAATTCTTGCACACCAACACTCGATGTCCATTTTTCTTCAAAAAGTATTTAAATGAATATTTCCGTCTACTATTTTCAGCTTTCTCCTGTTTCGCTTTAGTCTTGTCAACCATACGAATGACAAAAACCTTCTTTTGGTCCCAGTTCATGTTATTCCAAAATCTATGAAATATACCTAGCCTCTCATTTTCATTGAACAATAAACATTTTTTACATCGCTTTGAGCAATTTCTTTCACCAACTGTTCGTTTTTCTTTTTCTACTGAATATGAATACTTTCCATCAGGACCTTTCTTTAATCCGTAATACATTTCACCGTCCATTCGGAGCCTCTTGTTTCTGTTTTTCTCCCACTGATCCTTCTCTGCTCTACCTCGTTTGGCTCGCTTTTGCTTAGCTGCAATATTGTCTGTAACATTTTCTCTATTTACTCTTAGTTCTTGTGTGTATCTTTTATAATTTCTTTTAACTATTTCATTCTCGTTCTGCTCGGCATTATCATTATTTTCATGTTCTTCATCTTGTTGTTGAGGTGCCAAATCAGGGTCTCTTGTAGAGTCACCCAAGTCACTGTCTGATTCAGAACATTCTAAATTATCACTTTCTTTAATAGTTGAACCTTGAATTCGGAAATGGTGAAGACTTAATTGTTTCAATTAGCAAATAAAATTGGTTATAACTTTTGGACTATTTTAAATCTCGGTCTATTTCTGAAATTTATTCTTACATGAGTATAAGAATGTATACAAACACATTGACGGGATGTATAAGTACCGAGCCACGTCAAACGGATATCACATAAAACAATCCAACAGTAAATGTAATATATATAATAGAACAAAGACACATGAAAGAACAATAAAACACGTTGTTAAGATGATAAACAACATCAGTACGCAGAATCTATACTATTATAATCTATACTATGTGTACTATTGTTTTTCTGTTTGTCTTTTTCATTTTTAGCCATGGCGTTGTCAGTTTGTTTTAGATTTATGAGTTTGACTGTCCCTTTGGTATCTTTCGTCCCTCTTCTATACATTAAGACCATCATGTATTATTTGTGAAGTTGATACGGAATATTTATCAACAAGGTCTTGGTACCTTCCGATGAACTTTTTTAGAAAAAGGACGAGACGTTCTTTGACATATCCCTGGTTCATCAACTTTATACACAGGCACTGATGACGTTTTACAAAGTCTGAGTAGCAGCTGCAAGCTCTTGAATATCGAATAAGTTGGGAAACCTCAAGTTTCGAAAATATTATGGTGCGATCAAGTACTCATGATATATGTTTACGACTCGGAAATGTTTCCTGCTTTGAAATCAATGATTAATTCCCTACAACTGTCAAATTTAAGGGAATATTTTTTTCGACTTTTTTTCTTATCCAATCGGATGTGTGTTTCTATGATTTGGTTGTATAACACCTACATGTATATATAAGATATAGCAATAATACTGATTTTCCGAAAGCTTACAGTCAGACGAAGCGGGTGTCCAAGTAAGTATCTGATTTCAACCATTTAGGATATTTTTTTAAATCCACAATTATTTTAGTTAATGGTAAAAAAAAACTTCAGGTATATATACCGAATCAGACTTATCACAAGGTTTGCACTTGTATGAGCAACACGATGTGTGCCTCATGGGAAGCAGAATCAGCTTACTCTTCAGGAGCACATGAGATCCTCTTGGTATTTGTGAGGATTTACGTGTTGCTCTGTCTTAAGTTTTCTATATTGTGTTTTGTATACTGTTTTTTGGTCTTTTTCTTCTTTTTTTTTTGCAATGGCATTTTCAGTATATTTTCACACTTGAGATTCAACGCCTTTTACATTTTTTTTCCAGATTATTTCACATAATGTATTAATACTAATTTAAAATCATGACACTTTCTTTAAATAATTATTAACATAAAATTAACATAAATACACATCCAAAAGGAGGAAGTAGTCAAGTAAAATCTTCTCAGGTGTATTAAAGTGTGAAGGTTTTGTTATCCATTCTATTGTTGTGTTTTTAGCTTTTGATTTTGCATTTTTATTACAGACTTTCCGTTTTGAATTTTCTGTGGTATGTTTTTTTATGTAGAAGCAAGATAATCAATACAAGATTTTTTCATAATATATCCGTATACTTCGACTATCAAGTAGCTCCTTCTTTCAATTCAGACTTGGATATTAACAACAAATGTTGAATTAATTACACAATGCTAGTTTTGAGCCTTTGCTAATAATCTGAAATTCAAATTGAATCACACTATAGCTATCGGACACAGTTTAACATAGAACCTTCTGGGAATGAATTTGAAATGAAAATTGAAAATATGAACACCGTTATACATACATTATTGGAACATACAAACCTTTGCCAAACAATTGATTTCCACACTGATACGTGTAGTGTCCACACTTGTTTCAATAACAAACAACAATAAATAAGAATAAAAAGTTGTTTTATTTTTTATTTTAAATGAATGATAACACACATGTTTATAATAAATTATATATAATACAAATGCTCGTTTACCAATTCGATAAACTCCATTTTGTTCTTATAAGTAACAGGTGCAGCACTTCCTTATTATAAATAAATGGTCACGTGATATTGAGATATGTCATTATTTGGGATTTTGTCGAAAAATTTCATAATATGAAATGAAAGATTTAAATCGGAAAAAACACAAAGAAAGAAAACAAACAATGAGAAATGAGTTTCTGTGTTGCAATGCTATAAACACTTTGTAATACTTGCTTGTCGTAGATAGATCTAGCTTCGAAAACACTATCATCAAACCAGTAGCAGAGATTGAGAATACAGAGTAGAAGATAAATGTACTCGCTAGGACTCCGCTTTGTCTTTTCATAACTATTCAATTGTAAAATACAAACAACTTGAAAGTAAAGCTCAATCATTGTCATTAATTTCTGACTCATTATTAAATACTCCTTACTTTCGTGTAGGCAAGCAAACATTACTAATGAACAATATGCAATTGAACCCAAAAAACTTGCAATTATCATTTTGTGATGAAAATGGAGATATTGGGTTTTCCTAACAGGTTTCAAAAATGACGATGATTGTGATATCATATAAAAACTAATTATAAGTAAGGTTGTCTTAGAAATTGATAAAAATATATCGTATGATACACCGACAGTTTGAATATCTTGACCTTTATCAATATCTTTGGAAAGATTAATGAAACCAAATATAAAACATGGCAAAATCGTCAATATGACAAATCCAATACACAAAAAGGTTCGACAATTGTAAAAGTCAGGTCTGTTGATTCTTTCATAAGATGATAAAAGTAATGGCGTATATTCACTTCCGGAATTTGACTTTAACAGAATTGCCTCATCAACATGAATGTGATTGGATGGCCAGAGTTCAGCTATACAAATCATTGAAAGCAGAAAATATTCCATTTTAATTGGCGCACAATACGGCTGTATCGTCCTTAAAAGTTCATCGGATTCACAAATGGTATAATTAGCTTTATTACAACTCACCATCGGTCTTCCGCCTTCATATATGTATATTTCGGAAAAATAATGTGCCCATTGGGAAATATTTGCCAAGACTATTAACAGCAAACTATAGTACATTTTCCACGAACTTTTAAAGCGTAAAGAAATGAATGTTTGTACAAAAAATGACTGAACCAAGCAGAATATAATCTGAATAGACTGCAAGCTAACGTATGATTTCTCATAACTAGGGTCGTAGGTAATATTTTTGTCGATACAACCTATTCTTTGAAATTCCTCGAAGATATGCTTTTTACATTGAACAGCGCTGGTAATCTTTGCTAACGAAAAGAAAATGCTTCCAATTGTAAAAATCCACAAAAAGATATATTTTACGTTAGTTGTTGGTTTGACTCTTTCTGTAATTTGCGTTTGTCTACGTCGATACATGAACAAAGTTCCAATGCAAACAATAAATGCTAGAAAGATCACTATACAAAGGTAGGAGTAAATTGGTATATATTTAGAATTCTTGTCACTTTTATGATCAACAAATTCAACTCCTAACATAGAAAGAAGTACAATTACAAACACGCTTGAAACTAGTATAAATCCACTAATCCTGCCATCATGAGGCCGAATATTGTTATTTCTATAGTTGTTTTCATTAGGTTCGCCTGCTGTAAATGGCATACTTACAGCAGCATTAAATAATTTGGCCAAGGTTTCCATTGCTGAAAACAAAAAGAATGGTTATCGATTAAAACTTTATTTGGGGAAAAAATTTGTACAGCCTGTTTTTTCAGCTTTTGAACGTTTATGTTGAAATCATAGCATCATTATCATTGAACATGGTATCAAGTTCGAGAATTCAGTACCTTTCATTTCGGATGGTGTTTCGGTCAATTAGCTTACACTAGTCATGTTATGATTAACAGACATGAACCAATTGCTCTTAATTGCAGCATGTAAAAAATATGTTTTAACTATATGAAATAAATATATGAAATATTTTTTTGGAAATGTCTTTAGGGTATTTTCCGTTATGACATATTTATGTCTGATCCTATTGATGACTTCCATGTTTTTTTCAAATTAACCACTCGCAAAAAAAACATTTGATGGTGTTTCGGTCAATTAGCTTACATTAGTCAAGTTATGATTAACAGACATGTAACCAATTAACTACATTATGTACAAAAATAGTTTTTAACTATATGAAATATAGATATGAAATATAAATTTTAAAAAAATTGACATGTTTTATAGTTTTTTCCGTTGTGACATATTTATGACTGATTCTATTGATGACTTCCAAGTTTTGTCAAATTAACCACTCGCAAAAAAACAACATGGCTTTACCCAACTAATAATATCATAATCAGTTGCAGTAGCACTATACTCGAAAATAACAATTTTCTATATAGCTAATATCCTAAATGTATTGTAAAATCAAACCAGAAAATGATAACTAGAATATATTTTTTCGTTTTAATTTGAAGTTTTTCTTGCTTAATTTTATCTCGAAACATTTGAGGTTAACAGGGCACTTTAGGAAATCTGATGTTTCATTATTTTTCGAATAATCCAAAAAAAATCGTTCTTAATGAAAAAACACTTCTTCTTGATTATACTTTATCAGGAACGGTAAAACACAATCCTATGAAAGCCCGAGATGTATAAAAACTCAATACGCGAGCTATGTGACCAAAAGGGATCTAAAAAATACCAAATTCATCTGTTCAACTTTGCCTTAGGAAGTTGACATCTAACTTTCTTTATAATTTCAATTTTTAGCAATGCAGAATTCAGGTTTTACAAAACTTATTTCTCGCAGGTAAAAATGGGAAGCACAGTATTCCAGAAACTGCAGTCAAATATAGGCAAAATTAAGAGTGATGTAATTGAAACTCGATATAGAGGAATGTAATATCTATAATACTAAAATTACGAGGTCCAATTTATCAGCCGTCATCACGTTAAAACGACGAATCAAAGAATTCAGCTTTATTTATAACTAATATAGTACAAAGGTGTAGATTAAAAATTACACCACTCCAGGCCCTTTTGTTTTCCACGTAATTAATATTGCCAATAATTAAGAAGTTCCGGTCAGGTCCGATACCGATATCAATATTATATTCACCTGTTACCTATTACCTTATCTGTACGTTCGGCATCTAACAGGTGCACCACCAAACGGTGTATTTAGGATTATGCTATATACACGGATCATAATCACAGGGTTGACACTACTAAAATTCAATCATTGTCAAATTGTTACCTATTGTAGTATTTTAATCAGTAAGACTTTCTAAGATAACAATACGAATACTAACAAGAGGCTCTCAAGAGCCTGAATATCACCTTAAACGAGAATCAAAATTCACTTTATTTGTAATATAATTAGTAAAAGGATGTATATTAAAATATTCAAACCACACAGACATTTTGTTTTCCACTAATTATATTGAAATAAGAAATATTGTCTGGGACGATACAGAATATCAAATTAAACACTTATACTATACCTAATTGTACGTTCGGCTAATTAACAGTTTCAACAAAGTATTTAATAAGTCTAACATATACAAGGAAAAAATCAAGGGTTGACACTACCTAAATTCAATCATTGTCAAATTGTTTACTTATTGAGTATTTATTAATCAGTAAGACTTTCTAAGATAACAATAAAGAATACTAACAGAGCTCTCAAAGCTGATATTAGCTCACCTTAAATTCTTTTGGTTAAATCTCTCAGCAATGATTATGATGGATTATCAATTTATTAAAGTTTTTGGGTCTCCTAATTTTTCTTCAAAAGCCAAAAAAATAATCATTTTCCCTATGTTCTATTTTAGCAATAGGACTATGTTTCTTAATACAAGAAATAAAATTGATAAATTTAAACTAGATACCTGAAACTCATTAGCAAGTTTGGTGAAATTATTCAGCAGTTTCAAAGGAGAAGATTTTTTAAAGATTAAGCAACTTATGAACAAATTGTTTAAAAAAGTCTGTTAAAGGGTAATAACTCCTTAAGTGGTCAATTGACAATTTTGTCATTTGACTTAATTGGAATCTTACTTTGCTGAACATTATTGCCTGTTTACAGTTTATTTCTATCTATAATTATATTCAAGATAATAACAAAAACAGCAAAATGTCCTTAAAATTACAATTCAGGGGCAGCAACCCAAAAACAGGTTGTCTGATTCATCTGAAAATTTCAGGGCAGATAGACCTTGACCTGATAAACAATATTACCCATCGTCAGATTTGCTCTAAATGCTTTGGTTTTTGAGTTATAAGCCAAAAACTGCATTTGACCCCTATGTTCTATTTTTAGCAATGGCGACCATGTTTGTTGATAGATCATAACTTCGGATACAATTTACAAACTAGATACCCTAAGGAACATTCATTAAAGTTTGGAAGTATTTGGCCCAGTAGTTTCAGAGGAGAAGATTTTGTAAAAGATTACTAAGATTTACGAAAAATGGTTAAAAATTGACTATAAAGGGCAATAACTCCTAAAGGGTCAACTGACCATTTCGTCATGTTGACTTATTTGTAAATCTTACTTTGCTGAACATTATTCCTGTTTACAGTTTATCTCTATCTATAATAATATTCAAGATAATAACCAAAAACAGCAAAATTTCCTTAAAATTACCAATTCAGGGGCAGCAACCCAACAACAGGTTGTCTGATTCATCTGAAAATTTCAGGGCAGATAGATCTTGACCTGATAAACAATATTACCCATGTCAGATTTGCTCTAAATGCTTTGGTTTTTGAGTTATAAGCCAAAAACTGCATTTGACCCCTATGTTCTATTTTTAGCAATGGCGACCATGTTTGTTGATAGATCATAACTTCGGATACAATTTACAAACTAGATACCCTAAGAAACATTCAATTAAAGTTTGGAAGTATTTGGCCCAGTAGTTTCAGAGGAGAAGATTTTGTAAAAGATTACTAAGATTTACGAAAAATGGTTAAAAATTGACTATAAAGGGCAATAACTCCTAAAGAGGCCAACTGACCATTTCCGTCATGTTGACTTATTTGTAAATCTTACTTTGCTGAACATTATTCCTGTTTACAGTTTATCTCTATCTATAATAATATTCAAGATAATAACCAAAAACAGCAAAATTTCCTTAAAATTACCAATTCAGGGGCAGCAACCCAACAACGGGTTGTCTGATTCATCTGAAAATCATCGGGACAGGTGAGCTAAAAATCTGGACTAAAATAAGGTGTATATAGGTACCGTTTTCAATTTGTTAGCGGGCATGACATAAAACAGTGAATCAAAGAATTCCACTTTATTTATAACTAACATAGGATAATGCTGTTGATTAAAAAATACTCCATTCCAGGACCTTTTGTTATCCAAATAATTAATATTACCAATAAATGATAAGTTCCAGTTCGACGGGTTCAAACAGAAAGATTTGAAAGCAGAGAAAACTGTGTATCTTATAATCGGCATGACTTTATCAGATAAAAAATAATACTAAAATAAGACTTGCGCATAGTTATATACTTTAATTCAGTCACGGACCCGCGATATCACGGGTGTGTTCTAGTATAATGTTATCTTTGGACAATTACAGTTCAAGCATTACAAGCTTCACGAAAAGTAATTCGTGGATCTCCGGTAACTTTGAAATCCATGGAAATTGGTATGCAAAGAATGATAATGAATATACAGAACGTAATTTATATCGTGTGATTGCAGAGGCGCTTCAGTGTCACTGGTTCGGATGACATAACACAGGACATTAAATTGACAAATTTAGTTGAGATTATATCATCGTTTTAAGACAATCAACACGTTGTCTTGAATAACCTTTATGAAATACAAATACTTCAACAATTATGTGAGTACCAAATCCAAAAGAAATTGAACGAAAAAAAAACAACTGATGTTAAAGAACGTAGACATTGAGATTGTAAAATAGTGCATTGCAACTACAGTGAGAGTGATTAAAGTGTAAGTATACATGAAATAATTCAATATACCAGTACTCACTTGATTGACAGATTACTACATTAAACAAAGCCGTTCTGTAATAATTTACTTGTAAAACCTAATATATTTAGAATAAAGGACTTTTTGTTTTTGATACTGACTTTATCACAGTAAAATATCAGGTGAGCCCGAAGGGCGAGCCTGATATTTTCTGTGATAAAGTCAGTATCAAAAACAAAAAGTCCTTTATTCTATTTATCGGTAATTTTAAAAAAAAATTAAAATCACTACAATAATAGAGAAAATAACAAACGAACTTCTTTTTCGCGTCGAATCACGGCGAATCACACTTGACGTCACAGACTACATTACGTCATTTGAAATTTTGTCACAGTGCAGTAAACATGGCGTTCTCTTGCACAAAGTATTGAAAAGGAATTATTGCATGTGTTTCATTTATATTCTACTTTGGACATGACTCTAACAATGGCAAATATAATGGTAGCATACCGGTAAGTCACATTCAGATTTCTTTATTTTGCACAAAGCAGCAACATAGAGGGTCCTGATCCCGAAATCCCGTGTTTAAAAACACGAAATCATGAGGTCCCGAATTTAAATCACAGGAGTTTGAAATCCTATCAATAAGGGGTTAAAAATATACCTTAAATATATAGCTTCTATCGAAAGGGAGCTTATCTCGAAGAGTCGACTTTGGTATATTTTTAACCCCTTATTGATAGGATTTCAAACTCCTGTGATTTAAATAAAGTAAATCCCGATATTCCGAAATCACGAGCTTAAAGACACCCGATCCCGGAGTCCCGATTAAGGTCCTATCCCCCCTCGAGCATATTAAGTCAGAACATTAGAATGATCCGATATGAGTCAGCAGATTTTTCATCGATCATCATTTTTAAGTTTCAACGACGTCAAGTTATAATTATATTTTACTTAAAGCTGACTGTAATTTGTAAATTATCTGAACAAGCTCATTTCTTGTCTACCTCATAATTATTTCAAACATTTTCATAGATGGTGCCCCGGTTACCCCCTTTTTAAAATTTATCCTAGATCTGCATATGAATAAGTTCACTTTTTTGTTCTTTGTTCTATGAATATCTGTCTTTAAATTGACAATGAAACCACATCATTTAAAATTGTATATGATGGTCCCACAAAAATGTCGAAAATGCGTAAATTTCATTTTTTTTTCTAGCTTCTCTCATGTTATAGCGGTACAGTTGAACGGCAAACGATTTAATGGCTTCTAAGTTCAAGATATTGGTCACGTGATAAAAGGTCAGAGTTTACGATTTTTTGGTAAACGTGCATGCCTCGTGGTTTTTGGACTCGTATCGTCTTATTTGTACTCGTACATTAATAAAAACCAAAGTGTTCGATTCTAGATTGAATAAGCTTTCTTATTTTTTATAATTATAATAAAAAAGTATTGTTAAAATGTTATAAATTCACGACTGAAGTGAAACTTTTTTTCTGCAAATTTGCGTAGGTCCACGGAAAATCATTAATAAATCCTTAAATAGGTTTGGTAACGTGTTGAGGGGTATAAAATATGAAGTAAAACCGTTTTTTTCCTTCTTATATAACAATATCAGATCACAAAAACCCCGGATACGCAATTGTGTCAGTTTATTCGTGGCGAAGCGAAGTTCAAAGGGAGATAACTCGGTACTCGCTCAATATTCCATGTTCCTCTACTGTTGTAACATTAAAATAGTCATGGAAAGGTTGAATATGACATTTTTTTCAAGTTCTTACAGGTTGTTGAACACTTCCAAAGAAATTACCTACATTTTATAACAGACTGACTTTTTCTCTTAAACTTGAACTTATTGTATATATATATTCTCAAACACCTTTTTGGTAGATAGAAGGATACAAGATGGGTTTATCAGTCATTTGTCAAAAGAACCTGTGTTACAATAGAAGCAGAAGCAGAAGATTACATTTAAACAAAAATATGGAAAAAAAGGAAATATAGTCTTCAAAATTGTGACCATAATTACCATAGATTGAAAATAAAATCAATCTGCAGTAGCCAGAAGTACATGTACAATTTTTGTTTTATTATAGCTGCTTTAAGATACAATTGCAGATCTAAGGGAGTCTGGTGATTGTAACCTCCTCTTTTTATGGAAGATTAATGCATTTGAATGGGATCATGCATATAATTGGAACCATCCTTTTTATCCTTGGTTGAATACCACCACTTTTGTTTAAAATTTTCTGGATTCACCCTGAGATAAGAAACTACATAAGTTGTACAAGTTCTGTTGCTTGCCTTAAGAGCAAGAGAAAAAAATCTGAACATCCAAAGAACCAGAAAGGGATTTAAAACATAATAATCGACACAAAGATAACTGAACAAAAGCTGTAAATAATATTGCAATATGATATCCTGCAGTTATCATAAATCCTATTATATGTAATATTTCAAGTTTTGCTTTATTTTTTTTCTTCTTTCTTATATTTGAATTCAAAAGTCCTGCAACCAACTGTTAAGTCCTTTCAATTAAATTTTTGATTGGATAATAACCTAAGCTGACCAGTAAATAAAATTTGAAAATGCTTTGTTGAAATAAAATAGTGGTATTATGTCATTAGATATACTGAATCAACTTCAAATTTAATCCAAATTCACATTTACCTGCTCTAAAATGCATAGTCAATTGGACTACAAAAATCTGAGACTACTTCAATGTATAACATAGAGATTGTGGGCACCTCCCAAGTTATAGTAGTCTCAGACAAAAACAAAACTAATTTAAATACAGTATGTTCAGAATTTTTTTGAAAAAGGACAACAAAAAGAAATTTATTATTCTGATATCAGAAATAAATTCAAAGCGGAATGTCAGTTCTTTTAATTGAGATAACTAGTTTAATAACATTATTTACTATATAAAAAAAAATCATGATATTATCTGGATTTACAATCATTGACTAAGCTTAAATTGTCATCCACTCACTTACTTTAAATGCTTTTAAAAGTTACCTGTCAGTACTAAAAATAAAGAAATGTGGTATAAGACAAGATATTTTATTCCAATTAAAGGGCATATGAAGAGCAAAGTAATGTACATGTATTACAATGATTTACATATATGTATATATAATGGAACAATGATGTTGATATTAATCAGATAAATATGGAGATAACCAACTCCATTCTTAGATGTTAAACCACAGCCAGATCAGAGCCACACATATATTTGAAAAGGCATATAACAATTATATCTTCAATTAACAGCCAAATATTCCCAAAGGACCAATTAAAACAATATCTGTACTCTATATATTGATAGTTTTCTGAGTTCAAAACATTTATTTTTCAACACTTTTCAATGCCTCTAGGTTTTCTTGAATGAAAAGCCAATTAGATTTGGCACTTGTGCTTAACTTTTCAATTTTTTTACAACTTATTATTATATTATCCTTAAATTCTTTTCATAAAACTTATAAAGGGGAAACTGACATTTATGGTATAGTTGCCAATGAGATAACATTCTGGAAACTATCACCAGAGTCCAAGTCTCTGTTAGCAGTGACAGTTAAATTACAAGTCACTTTACATACATCAACAATCAATACATTCCATTGTTTTAAGGCAAATGAGGAAAATACATGTAAGAGTAACAATAGCTTTTGCCTTACTACATGCACAAGAGAATGTTAGAAATTATAATATGAATAAGTAAATATCAGAGGCAAAAAAGACAGGACTTAGCCACTTGACTTTTAGTAAAGTATGCCCTTACCAATCCTTAGAGGAGCTGCTGTATACTAGAAAAAATGATGTTGATGATTTAACCCTATCAATAATCATTTTAGCATTACATTATTGTCAATTGCTATCTGCTCTATTTGTTCCAACCTGTTATGAGAGTCAAAATGTATACCTAGGGTGGGAATTAAACCCATGTACGTTCATTTACTTTATTGTTCTTTGTGTACATAAAATGTACATGTACATGAAATATATCAAATGCAAAAAATGCTGTAATGTATCATTACACCGGCCCTCACCAGTTAAGGACCAAGTAAAGGAAGTCCCTGCACCTACCTAGACGTATTTCCTGGGTAAGATGTATTGTATAACTCTTGAAAGTATAACACGATAAAGGTTATTGGTAAGTATATAGTAACATCAACGTGCAATTCAGGTAAACAAACTGTCAAACATAAACAATCTACCACGTGTTTGTCTGCTGTGCTTGAATTCAAAACGACCCATCAGGCTTATTTACACGAATTTTTGCTCAAACCGACAGTTAAATATGTCCGTTTACCTTATGGGGTCTGTTAAGAATGGATTTGCTGTTATAAATTGTGTATGCATGGAAATATAAGGAAGATAACATTGATTTTTACCGTAACTTTTGAATAAACAACATTCCTATGGTATCCCCACAAAACACATGGCTACTTTGTAACGACGGCTGGTAACGTGTAGCCACTTTCTAACGGCAAATGTGATTGGATGATCTTCAAAGATCAATAATAAAATTCCTAATAAATGATTGGATATGAATTTGTGTCAGATTATAAATAGGTGAAAAAATGTAAACATTGAAATCCGCCATCTTGACGTAGGAAACAAACTAATTTTCAGTCTTGGATTAAAGGACATTGCCCACATTGCCAGCGTATCCTGCATAAACAGTCATCTGCAAATATATCTGTCAATTTGTGTTTTACACTTACTTTTCTATGTTTTAGTTAATTTAATGTTTTAATTTACTACAGAATGGGACATCGTTCTCAAAGATGCCGTAGAAAAAATTATAGGTGGCGCTGTTTGTGGGCGTAAACATTTTACATACGGGTTCTTTTTTTGTCGACAAATTGACCTCTATCTGTCAGATTCAGGCGTTTGCCTTCCAACTGGTACCTTTTTGGTCACTATTTATGTGTTGCGTTTAAATATGAATTGTAACACTTTATAGTGACTGAACAGGTAAAACAAATACTTCTCAAGAAACAGAAAAAGAAAACTTGGAACGGCACCAGGCTATGTATTGGTATTGTATGAATAAAAACTCGGATTGGAACACCATGGACGATGTGTTAGTTGTACTTCATATATCAATTATAGATAACGCATTTTTTTTTAAGTCTGTCGGCTTTTTCATGCATTTTCTGTTCACATTTTCACAACAAAAAAGGCTAAACTAACTTTGTGAAAGTTATAATCAATGTCAAGTGTTTCATTCGCCAAAAATCTCGTGCGTTTCTGCGATAAAAATCACGCGCAATTTTGTGAATGAAAGGGGAAAGTAGATCCTTACGCGTTGCATTCGCGCATGTCATTTGCGTACTAACCCAATAATTTTTATATCACGGCCAGTCCACCGATACTGACATTATCAGCGAGTACACATCAAAGGAAAAATGTACAAATTACCGATAAATATGAAATATGAGTCTTCCTGGTTGGTCATATAAGGTATTTAAGGAAGTTTAAGGAAGTTATTATTTTGTATACCACTTACAAAACCAATTAAAGCTAGTTCACTGGCAGAACGAAAATAAATAACGCCCTACATATTAAATTCAGTCATCAATTTTTGAGTGGCGACATCACATGTTATTCTCAATCCAGAAACTGACTCTAATAAACAACAAAAACACTTCTAGTGTGATCGAAATGATACAAATGTTCTACTATAAGAATATAATATCTAAGATGTATTTGACAAACCTGTCAGAAAATGCTCACCAGCTTCGTATTAAATAAGGCCTTTTTAACTATTTTTATTCGAAGATCACTGATGAGTTTATAGTAGATGAAACTCGCGTTTGACGTCATGATTTAAAGCATGGTTTCTATGACCAGTTAATTTGTGTACCTTTTTGCGATTTCAAAAACAAAAATATACGCTTCAATCAAAACTTGCTTCAAAAGCGTTTACGAAGAATCGCTGCAATAAAATAAGAGTAAATGGATCTGAAATGATTTGAAGACTAGTGAAATACTTATGCTTATTAGAAACCTTCACACATTGGTGTTTTTTTACTTTTTTCAAAACTACAGAGTATACTCAAGAGCACAGCAATTCGACTTATTTTCAATTTTTCATGCAAATATTGTACGCTTTGTAGTGCGGAAAGGACAATTTATTTGCCTAATCTAATATCAGGTGGCATTCCAAGAATTTCTCATCTTCGTCGTTCAAAGCCGAATTTTTATTCTACATTTACATTTGATTGGCTTGAACAGGAAGAAATATTTGTATCGGACAAATAAACAACATTCAAACAAGCAATCCGTTTCTCAGCTCTTAAGAAGTATGTCACTTTTGTATTAGTTCAGTAATGTCTGATAGAAATACGAATGAAACATGACGTCCATTTCGATACACATCTAGTCTCATTCAGTTCAAATTCAACTAGTATATATGTGAACTGAACTTCGTAAAACATGTGGCAGTTAAAATTTGAATAGAGCTATGTAAACAGGTTTATTTTGCCACGGTGGATATTTTCACACCATTCCTCTGTCATCCCTACATCAATTCGATAAATGTTATAGATATTTTCAATTATGATATTTGACGGAGACGTAGAAATTGTCGTCAACATTTCTGTTGCCTTCTCTTTTTGATCTGTAGATAATCTATTAAAGATGTCAATGGGTATGCATTTGAAAAAATCTCAAAGAGAGCATAACCCCGTATCTAAAACTAAATTCCTGTACAAATTATGTTTGGAAGTTCCAATTATAGCCATAGTCTCGCATATTGCCCATGACCGATTTATTTTTTCTTAAATTTCTTTTACCATCAAATATTATCAAGCTACCAATTTAGGTTATCACTCACCAAAAATCAGTCCAATCTATAGTATCAACTTTCTTATTAAACGATCAGTTAGTTCCAATCACCACTTAAACCTTATTCGCACATAACTGCGACTACATATTCGACTACAAACACCTGTTGACGACTTCAACATGTTCAAATCTAAACAGTTCAAGTTTCATGTTTGAATGGTTTTAAACTAGTCATTTGTGTTGCCCTTTATAGCTTGCTGTTCGATGTGAATCAATGCTCCGTACTTTGACCTATAATTGTTAACTTTAACAAAATTGGAACTGAGATAGAGAGTTGTCTCATTGGTACTCATACCACATCTGTTTACATATATCTATAATATATTAGACTTGTACCGTTATAATTCTAATATAGTTGATCCTATTAGCCACGTTATAACATTATCAATAAAAAAAAACTTCTCTATGAAGTGTGATAGTCAAAATGCAAACTAATCCTTGACCTTAATACCAAATTACGACAGATTGCATGGTGTATTAAAAAAAGATGGATTATTTGCATATAATTCCTTCCTGAGATTCGAAAGTTACACCCTAAATTAAAAAAATCTTTGTTATATGCTAAGAATTCCTATGCGAATTAAGTTTTCTGTGTTTGCACTTAAAGTTCGACAACTCGGTATTCAAATCTGCCTCTAAAAGCAACCTGCAGGTTTGGTGAACAGTATCAAATATTTTCAATGTTAGTCAAATTAATTCTCTGATTTTGAGAATTTTTAAATGCAGTACAGTTTATTGACAGTTTATATAGAAACTATATTAAACATGTTCTAAAACTATAATTCGTAATTTTAAAAACAAAGTATTCAAATATATGTTTTGGGGACCGTATTGCGATCATGAAAATGATGCATAGCAAACAACAATTGACAAAAACACAAACCTCAATGATAACATTTGAACTAAGTTCTCCGACAGGGTAATTGTTTTGGTGCATAGCTGGGATTTGTATCAAATTTGGCACAAAATAATCAACACGACAATTCTTGCATGTTTCTGACTTAAAAGTGACACCAAGATATTTCTGTGCTTAACTGTTCAGAATATATCATTCACTGCCTTTATTGCTGAAATGGACAACAATGAGATGAGAAAAGAGGATTGAAGAATTATCATATTTTGACATTTTAATGACCAGATAACTTTAATGTCGTAATTAATAACAGCTTCTTTTTTAAAATCACTATCTTCCTAACACACAAAGTTGAAAGACTTTCTATGTTTAGTTTGCTCGATGAATTCTAAAAGGACATATCCAGTCACAAAGGCACCAACGAATACAAATAGTTTGCAATAAAATGATGACGTTGATGTAATTGATATCATTTACACATCAAAATTCAGTAAAACAAATGGTTTTTTTTGTTATGTAAATATATTTTTGCGGATACCTTGTAAACACACATGGTATAAAACATCTTATTGGTTTGTACTGGCAAGGAATATATAGAGTTTATTTGACTTGAAGGTGGTTCGGAAACCAGGGTTTAAAAAAAACCAATAACCTTCTCTAAAATTTAATCATCGGAAGAGCTTTCGGAAAAGTATAGTCAATGCCTCCTAAGCAAAATTTTATAACAATTTTCCATAAATAACATTGTTTTAATCAAAACAAATAACCACATTTAGTAAAACAATCATTATTAAAAACCACTAGAACACACCCGTGATATCGCGGGTCCGTGACTGATATATAACTATGCGTATGCCTTATTTTAGTATTGGTATTGTCATCTGATAAAGTCATGCCGATTATAACATGTATAAGGTGGCACAGTTTTCTCTGCTTTCAAAATCTTTCTGTTTAAACCCGTCGACCTTGAACCTTCAATTATTGGTAATAATAATATTTGGAAAACAAAAGGGCCTGGAATGGAGTATGTTTTACTCAACAGTATACAGCAAAATTCTAAATACACTGTTTGGTGGTGCGCCTGTCAGATGCGGAACGTACAGATAAGGTAATAGGTAACAGGTGAATATACTATTGGTATCGGTGTCGGACACGATCCGGAACTTCTTAATTATTGGCAATATTAATTAAGTGGAAAACAAATGGGCTTAGAGTGGTGTTATTTTTAATCAACACCATTGTACATATTAGTTATTTATAAAGTTGAATTCTTTGATTCATCGTTTTATGTGAGACGGCTGACAAATTGGACCTCGTAATTTAGTATTATAGATTTGTTCCAGCGAACAATTGAAGGTCTTTCCACCAAAATGAAACATGAAAGAAGTAAAATTAGGTTTAAAATGTCATTTCAATCGTCAAATGATAGCTTATTGTACACTGATTCAAAAAATATATGGTTCTTTTCAATATATTTCTAAATAAGGGAGATTATTTGTTACTTCCGTTCTGAAAAATGTTACTTCCGATATTATTTGCAAAGGTCGAAATCTTGAACGTCTATTAAGCTATGACCTTGAGATCAATTTCAAGGTTAAAAACCAAGGATCTCAAATCAAAAGACCATATATCTTAATTATATTTGGTTTATGAGTTACATTACCAAATGCGTATTTTTAAATACAAGAGAGGAGAAAACTCTTTTTACGTCCTATATACTTTTTTATTATTAAAGAACAAAAAATAGCTACTTCCGGTTTACACAAGGTCACTTCCTGTTGTTTTTTTCAAGGTTAAATGGTTTGAAACCTTTTGCCAAGTCTCATGGCTTTATCATGTATATGTTACAGTAAATAGGTGAAATTAGGAATTACACGTAATTACTAAACACTTCAGTAAATACCTGTAATTACTAGCCAATTTAGTAATTACATGTATTTACTAGTTGTTTCAGTGATTACTGGTAATCACTAATTTTTTTGTAATTTTTACAGCTATTTACTAACTTGATGTTTTTGTTTTAAAATTAAAAACATAATTCAAGATACCAAACAAGAAAGTAAAGGGGTAGGGATTTTAAGGGCGCTAACTTAAGGATGTAGGAATATAATGCACATCCAAAGTGCATACTCTTTAGTGTTTGTGAATTGAAACTGGAAAATGGTTGTTTTATAGGTTTTGAAACTCCGTAAATATATGTATGCAAGACAATGATATTTATCCAAAATCAAACAAAAATCTCCATCATGCACTGTGGTTCAAAACTTTAAAAAAAACTTTCTCCAAATATCCTAGATTTCTACCAAACTTGGACAGAAGCTAAATGTTTATGATCATAAAATAATATCCATAAGTAAAGTTTGAAAAAAAAATCCTTTTTTTCGTAAATTACTTATAAATGGACTAGTTTTTTCCCATTTAACATTACATACACTCTGTAGTTAAAGTTTTTAAAACAATAGATTTTATAAACCATCCTGGATTTTTACCCAGGACTTTTGACTGAAGCTTCTTACAGTACTAGTCAAAAGATAGTATCTAGAGGAAAATTTTAATATTTTTTCCTCATTTTTGTTGAGCCTGCGATTAACAGCAAAAGTAGCCGAGACTATTTGTTCTGCAAAACCCTTACAATTTGAATAGCTTAATACATCAATAACCCATCTCCAGCTAGGGTTGATTTGAAGGTCACAGGAATACGTATTCAATGAGGTCCAAATATTCACTTGCAAGTGCACAACTCATCAACCTTGTTTCTCAGCTAATTTAACAAAATAAAACCAGAATGGCTGCTAACAGTGAATTATAATTTTACTATATCATTTTTATAAATGATTTAACAACAAAAAAAGATATTTTTTTTATATATCTCGAAGCTAATGCACATAACAGTTCATTCCAGTTCTTAACCTACATAACGTTATCTTATCTTTATAAGGTAATAAGTCTAAATATTCTTCAAATTCAAAGAGTTCTTTAAAAAGTTAAGACATTATGCTTTGGGAGAATTTTCCATTTCTGATTTCCATATCTGCTGAAGTTGGTCAAAAATTATCTGTATAATGCTCAACTTAAACCATTTTGGATTAAAACTAAAGTTACTCTGATTTAACCAAATATTTGAAAGTCCATATTTATTCAAGATTTTTTTTATACATATCAACCATTCAAATTTTTTAGAGTACTAACTGATCTTCTAGTTAGTATTACACAGCTAAAACAATGTTGTATTATGGTCAGGTGATCAAAAGTTATGGTTGTTTTAGCAGTCAGTAATAGGTGTAAAAATTCATTTTAAATTAAGTAATTACTGGTAATAACTGGACCGTTTAAGGAATTACTTGTATTAACTAAGTGCATCGGGAATTACCTGTAATTCCTAAATTTTAGTAATTACATGTAATTCCTAATTTCACCTATTTACTGTAACATATACATATGAGGTAAAAGCAAAGGTCAAAATCTTGAACGTCAAATTAAGCTATGACCTTGAGATCAATTTCAAGGTCATAAACCAAGGACCTCAAATCAAAAGACCAGAGGTCTTGATAATCTATTTGGTTAATGAGTTATATCACCATACGCATATTTTTAAATACAAGAGGGGAGAAAACTCCCTTTAACTTTCAACGTACCCTTGCAATCATAATGTACGTGTTACGACATGTCGCAACTAACTATTTAGTGAAAATAATTTGTTGATATCTGGTTTTTGGGAATAAGTGAAAATAAGCCAAATTCAAAAATTAGAATATGGCCTTGACCTTTGACCTTGACCTATTTTTCATTTTTTTGGACCAAGGACCTCAAATCAAAAGATCCTAGGTCTCTATTACTTATGGTTTACAAGATAGAAATGCATTATCACTTATATCAAATGCATAAGGGGAAATAACTCTCATATGGAGCGTTCATATTGCTTCGGTCAAAATGGGACAAATCATGCGAAGGATATAATGACCAATTTTTTAAAATAAATTTGTCGTAATCTTTTACGGTTGCGAAGGAGTAGTGGACACAAGGAAAACAGTGTAACTCCTACAAAGAAAAGTATTCGGTTACGCAGGGTAAATTTCAAAAGCGCATAAACTGTTCGATAGCATATAACAAATATCTAAGCAACATATTGCGAAACAAATATTTATTGCAAGAACAAAATAAAGCGGAAGAAAAACAATAGGTCTTTCCACAGAAAAGTGGAAGGACCTAATAATAAAGATTATAATAAAGAAAGAAAATAGTTCAATTTTGATTGACGACAACCCTCCCCTGGCCTTGTGGGTTGTTATAAATATAAAGATCTGTATATAAATATAGCAATATATCCTCAAAAGCTACGATCATGTCAACTACCAATATCCGACTCCTCCTGAAAATAGATGTACAGTCACGACCAACTTTGAACAACATATTGTCCAGTAATATACCAATCTCAAAATCACATGTTTTTACAAAAATTTATTTTAGGAACAATGTCCAGTAACAGAAATTAAAGATACATATACTTATAAAACAATTATAAACTGACATTCCTTCATAATCACCTGATTCATTACAAAGTAAGCTAAAATTGCATAAAAGAACCTTATTCAAAGCACCAAAATCACTGAATATTAAATAAACTCATCATAGATACCTGGGCTAAATTTTGTATATACGCCAGACGCGCGTTTTGTCTACAAAAGACTCATCAGTGACGCTCGAATCCAAAAAAGTTAAAAAAAAAGCCAAATAAAGTACGAAGTTGAAGAGCATTGAGGACCAAAATTCTTAAAAATTTTGCCAAATCCAGCTTAGGTAATCTATGCCTGAGGTAGAAAAGCCTTAGTATTTCAAAAATTATAACTATTGTAAACAGTTAATTTATAAATATAACCATATCAATGATAATTCATGTCAGCACAAACGTGCTTACTACTGGGCTGGTGATACCCTCGGGGAAATAAATCTCCACCAGCACTAAATGGATACATCAAACAATACATCATTATTTTGATATAAAATATTTTAAAGTGAACAATACTACAGT